>JAOEHI010051082.1:0-19455 GCA_025447815.1 Percopsis transmontana | reverse complement strand
CACACACACACACACACACACACACACACACACACACACACACACACACAGTTGTGCTGTTGCCAAGGTCAAGAAACGACCTTTGTTCCGTCTTGTTCTGTTTAAGAACCCAGGCCACACATTACTGGACACACCGCTAGACCCTACGCACCGGCTCCACCGCGTCCAGAACGTGCCCGCCCGCAGAACACGGGCACCGGACCATTATTTTTATGACTCGAGTGTAGGGGGAACCCAACTTAGACCCAGGTCTGGTTTGCTCATGTAAGAACCTCCCCATAGTTCACACAGTCGTTCCAGAGAACTACCAGCATAGGACTTTTTTTAAAGACCTAGTTCCTCACTCTCACACGCACGCACACACTCACAACAACCATGACCACGTTCGACGAGGTCTTGGAGGAGGCGGGGACGTTCGGACCCTGCCAGAAGCGCATCTTCGCGCTGCTCTGCCTCCTGTCGCTGCCGTTCTCCGGCGTCTACGTGGGCATCGTGTTCCAGGGCTTCACCCCGGCGCACTGGTGCCGCGACCCGGCCGCGGCGGAGGTGGGGCGCGTCTGCGGCTGGAGCCCGGCGGACGCCCGCCGGATGACGGCACCTCTGGAGAGCGGCTCCGCGGGGCCGGTCCACAGCGCCTGCTGGCAGTACGACGTGGACTGGAACGCCACCGCACTCGCCTGCGACGGGCCGGGGGTGAACCTCAGCGGGGCAGCTACCGCTTCCTGTCGCCACGGCTACGAGTACGACTACGAGGGCAAGCAGTCTTTCGTCACCGAGGTAAGGCTGAAGTTCAAGACTCTATTGTAGGAGGCAGTGTGTACAAATATACACACGCAAGACCACGTCCACGCTCATGAAATACTACATTATATGGTAGATAATAGTAATAATACAAATAACTACTTTTTTTACCAGAGTACCAAAACTGCATGATCCCTGATCTAACTGGAGCGAGTGCAAACGCAGCCTGTTGGATGGATTGATAGAAGACGTTGTTTTATTTGTTTAGCATAGATTGAAGGATCGGTGCTAATAATATAATAATAATAGTAATAATAATAATAATACAGATACTGCTATTTAGTAATACATGGAGGGTAATCTGGCCACAGTTTCTCCACTTTTCCACCCAATTTGTCAGCTTTATCTACCTAGCCAGATAAAATACGAGTTATTCACCAAACTTTTTTTTCCGTGTGTGTGTGTGTGTGTGTGTGTGTGTGTGTGCGCACGCCAGTTTGACCTGGTGTGTGCTGATGGATGGCTGGCAGATCTGTACCAGGCAAGCCTCAATGTGGGGTTCCTGGTGGGGAGCATCTCTATTGGCTACCTGGCTGACAGGTACACACGCTCTGATTGGGTAATGAAATGTAATAAACTGCTGTTATTGTATATTGTATACTGGGTCCCCTGTCATGATCTGATCTGTGTGGGGTCTGTATGTTTTCAATCTCACAAAAACACATGCACTTCCAGTTCAGTGGTCAATTGAGTTTTCTAAAGGGGATGGTGTAAAAAAATAAATAAACCAATCAGATTTGGTTCCAGGTGTGACATCATTTCTGGATTGTAACCAGGCGTCACTGACCTATCGTCCCACTCTCAGCCTTGATAGCCAATCAAGTGAGGGCATGTTTTACAAAAGCAAAACCAACTGAAAATGAATGTTCTGCGCAAAGGTATACAAAACGTATGTCCTAGATGACAGTTGGAAATTAGACTGATATGGAATAGAATATCGTATCATGGAATATAAAGGGTTAAAGGGCGTGTCGTGTTTTAAAGTGTCTTCCTCTGCGTCTCCAGGTTTGGCAGGAAGATGAGTCTCCTGATGTCCAACCTGCTGAACGGGATCGCGGGAATCCTGGTGGCCGTCGCCCCAAACTACGTGTCCCTGCTGGTGTTCAGGGGTCTGTTTGGGTTCGGTGTTAAGGGAGGCTGGATGGCTGGATATGTGCTGAGTACGTTTTCTCAGAAGATTCTATTAAATTAGAACATTGTTTTTAACTTGACATGATATGGCATAGCATAAAAATGTTATAAATAAGCAAATCTTTAGATAAAAGGGCTAGAGGCTTTCCACAAAACCAGAAAGCGTAAGCAGTAGAAATCCCCAAATATATTAAACAATTACATTTAGCAGACGCTTTTATCCAGAGCGACAACTACATGGTGCTATTACATGGAGCAGGTAGGGGTTAGGCATCTTGCTCAAGGATGCTTACTTGTAGGCCATCTCTGGGGCTCTAACCCACGACCTTCTGGATGGGAGTCCAACACCAAGACCACTAGACTATCCTGCTTCAACACAATTACAATTAGGTAATTTTGCATATAGCATTTTTCTCTGTATTTATTGATATTTATTCTTTTAAATACTTATTTAAATGTTTGTTGGTGATGTGCGAATGTTGTTGCCTGCCAAGTCACAATTTAATAACACTTGAATTTTGCAGAAGCGTTTCAGTGAGTAGTACAGTACATAGTATTACAAGGAGCAGGTAGGGGGTAGACATCTTGTTAACTGCTTCGGGGCTCGAACCCAGGACCTTCTGGACCTTCCTAACAAAGGGAATATTTAAACTTCTGTAAATCGTCTCCTGGCCCTTTAAGAAGCGTCTTGCGGCCCCAACGTGGGGTCTAGACGCCCCATGTTGAGCCCCATCCCCCCCCCCCCCCTCTCTGTGCAGTCACAGAGCTGGTGGGCGTGGAGCACAGGAGGACCGTGGGCGTGCTCTACCAGATGATCTTCAGCATCGGACTCCTCCTCCTGCCTCTGCTAGCTTACCTCATCTGCGACTGGCGCTGGCTCCAGGTGGCCATCACAGCCCCCTACATCCTCCTCCTGTCCTACTACTGGTGAGACGCCCCCCTCCTTGTTGAGTTGCCACTGGAAAGATAACATTGGAAAGATAACATTGGAAAGATAACATTGGAAAGATAGCACTGGAAAGATAGCACTGGAAAGATAACATGGGTATCGGTGTGCTGGTGAGATCTTGAGACTTGTATTATTTTTCAAAATACGTGGGCGCTAATGAAACAAAACACATTTTTGTTTTCACTTTTATGAATGCTTTGAAAATAAATCCCCAAATGAAATATACAAAACAGATTGATCGACACAACATCCTTATATTTCAGAAGCAGGTAAAACATGGCTACTGGCTTTATATTGAAATCTCTGCGTTACGCAAAGCCCTGTAGACACTAAAGACCCAACGTCCAACGCATGCCCAACTTTGTGCCATTTCCTCTCGTGGGAAATGTGGGTCTGTGCCAGCCCATTGTGGCTGTGATGTGATGAAGGGCCACATACTGTAAACACCCTTCAGGTTCATCCCCGAATCTCCACGGTGGCTCCTGTCTCAGAACAACTCCTCCAAGGCTGTGAAGATCACAGAGGCCATCGCCAAGGAGAACCACCGGAGCCTCTCCAAGAACATTGAGGTAGGGTCATGTGAAACGAGTCAAAACACCAAGGAAACACAAGAGACTGGTGTCTGTACTGGGTACTGTATACTGTACCTTATCCTCCAATCAGACACCCCCTATAACTACATTTACATTTACATTTACAGCATTTAGCAGACGCATTTATCCAAAGCGACTTACAATTAGTACAATTGAACCGGTTAACCACCAGTTTTGCAAGTAGATAGCATTCTCCTAGAATAAGGACAGCATCATGTAACAAGGTTACTCTACCTATGCATTTGCACAACATTACTCGAAGGTCTATCATTTAATCCTTAAAACTGTTTACTAATTACAACATACACAGTTATCATTTACACTTTAAGTTTACAATCTTTACAATAACTTATTGTCCAATCAGACAATAGAAGGTGATTGCCTATAACTTATTGTCCAATCAGATTCCCCCTATAACTTTTCCTCCAATCAGACACCTTCTGTAGCTTATCGTCCAATCAGAAAGCTGCTGTACCCTATCCCCCAAGAAGAATCCCAACCCAGTAAAATGTGAGACTGCAACCTAAGAATTCATATCAGATGCCACTTTCTTCCCTTTATGTCCTTGAGCAAGGCATTTAAACCTAAATCCCCCCCACCCCCCACCCCCGCTGCCAACCTCCAACCTGTGTGTGTGTGTGTGTGTGTGTGTGTGTGTGTGCAAAAGAAGGAGTTGGGTTAGTGAGTTCAATGGGGAAGACAAATGAATCAGTAACGCTGTAAACTATTGTAACTTCTGCAGAGTATGAGAGACGATAACGCTGAGAGCACCGGGGCCTCCTTCATGGACCTCATCAGAACTCCTAAAATGAGGAAGCACACCTTGATCCTTAGCTTAAACTGGTGAGGGCTCAGTAGTAGTATTGGTGACACATGGCTGTGAATGATAGAAATATTAACATGGCATGGGCCCAGATCTGCTAATGTTTTATCACTTGGACAGCAAGGCCCTAACCTGTTTTCCTTGAAGCACAGGTTAGGGCCTGTGCACATCATGAATAGTTTCACATTTGGTATTTGCCATTTTGCAAGATTTAGTATGATTTATGTCGTGAAAAAGAATGATGCAAGGCTGTAATCAACTGGGAAGTAAACACATACTGTATCGTACTGGAGACATCAGAAGACATCAGATCAGAATCATGGGGTCAACAATAGGTGTCAGCACCTTCGGTGCTTGACCCCTAAAAAACAATATAGTACAGCGACAGAGCAAATGTATAAAGTGTACAATAGGCAAAAAATAGGTTTGTGTGGGATGTTGTCGTTTTACATAATATAATGTATTTAATTAATAATATAATTGAATACAGACGGTGTCCTACCAACCCATGGAAGGGTCAAACCATTGCATTATTAGGTTCACAACATTTAGATTTAAACCGCTGGCTGCTGATTGGCCGGTGCCTCGGCCTGTCTAGTGACCCCCCCCCCATCCCCCCATCCCCCCATCCCCCCATCCCCCAGGTTCACCAGTGCGGTGGTCTACCAGGGCCTGATCATGAGGCTGGGTCTCCTGGGAGGGAACGTCTACCTGGACTTCCTGATCTCGGGCCTGGTGGAGTTCCCCGCCGCCCTCCTCATCCTCTTCACCATCGACCGCGTCGGTCGGCGGCTGCCCTTCGCCGCCGCCAACATGGTGGCCGGGGCGTCCTGCCTCGCCGCTGCCTTCATACCTGACAGTGAGCGTTAGGAGAAATGATGGTCTAGTGGTCTGGGCGCTCGACCCCCAGCCGCAAGGTCGTGGGTTCGAGCCCCAGAGGTGGCCTACCTGTAAGCGCCCTCGAGCAAGATGCCTGACCCCCAACTGCTCCATGTAATGGCAGCATGTCGTTGTAATTGTACTCACTGTAAGTCACTTAGGATAAAAGCGTCCGCTAAATTACCTGAATGTAATTGTAGTGAGGCTCAGAAGGGTTATTTAAATATACAGGGGGACTCTGAGAAAGACACTGGAAAAATTACTTAATGTTCTTAATTTCTATTATTTTTCTATTTCTATTAATTGATTGCCCATGGCGTGCTAATGGGATCACTTGTTGTCTTTGAGGCTTTTCTTAGAAGCATGCAGGGCTCCACAAGCCCTTTATGTTTGTGACCACATTTCTAACTGCAGTTAAGAGCTTTACGAAAGACTTTACCTGATAGAAAAGAGCTATATAGGGACTGGAAGCACAGCTAAAAAATCTCATTCTGCCGATTAGACCTTTTCTCCCTGATCTTCTGCATGTCTCCGCCCAACCTCAACCTGGTACAGAGAAGGACTGGATATAGATGTGTAGAACGCATTCTGCTCCCATCTGCTGGTGACATCCTAGAGGTTTATAATGTATTTGGGTAATCAAATGGTTTCTCTATCCCTTTTGCCTTTTGTTAAGGCCTCTTCTGGCTTAAAACGGCAGTGGCCTGCATCGGCCGCCTGGGAATCACCATGGCCTTCGAGATGGTCGTGTTCGTCAACACTGAACTCTACCCGACCTTCGTCAGGTGTGGTTCACCTGCGTACGGCTGGTTTATGAGCCAGGTTTGACACGAGTCAAAGACTGGTATTACCTTTCCAGTTTCTACACGTGTTTATTTGAGTATTTGGTTGGGGTATTACCATTTATATTATTGTTACACAACTAAAACTAATACTCTCCGAACCTGGTGTCTCCGACACTGTCAACATTAGCCTTAGTTTTATTTTTGTAGCACTTTGAGATTGTTTCAAATGAAAAGTTCATTACAATTTAAATGGATTATTATTATTTATTATTAACATAAATTTAATGATTTTCCCCAATATATATGATCCAACCCCTGGATAGCGCCCCCCTGTTGAACCTATTTTGTTTATCTTCTCTATTTTTGGGGGGTTAGATATTTCTATTACGGTTAAAGGCAATCCTCGATATCCCGTGTGAAATGGGGGCCTGTGAGGCCGATGGAGGGCAGTATTAAAGCGTGTTCACCTCCAACCTGCGGAGTAGCTAACTGCGTCCTGTCCTGTATGCAGGAACATGGGCGTGTCGGTGTGCTCCACCCTGTGTGACGTCGGAGGAATCGTAGCTCCCTTCCTGCTCTACAGACTGGCCGTCATCTGGCTGGAGCTTCCTCTCGTTATATTTGGTGGGTTTTGTCTTTAATCAGTCTGTGGACTGTCTGGTTCCGTTCAGGTGGAACTTTCTGGCGCTAAACTCTTTGTGAAGCAGTACAATTACCTGATGTTGAAACAGTTACTGACCTGTAAATGTTGACATTTTATAAACACTGTAAATCAATAACTTCATCAATACTTAGGAGGTTGGGGGAGCTGACTCACAAACAGAAGGTTGGGGGTTCCACCCCCAGCATGCCCAGGCTACCTGTAAGCATATACGTGCGCGAGATGCTTAGCCCCTCCCTGCTCCTTGATACTTGTAACTGCACTGTAAGTCACCTTGGATAAAAGTGCCCACTAAATGACCTCATTGTAATTGTAATGAAACCTTCTGAGAAAGCGTACCTACTCTTTTTGTCCTCTGGAACGGTGGTTTTCAAGTATTCTGGCTTCTGAACCCCTTTTGAATTTATGTGTGTGTGTGTGTGTGTGTGTGCGCGTGCGTGTACGTGTTCGTTCAGGGTGCCTGGCCTTCTTGGCGGGTGGTTTGGTCCTGCTGCTTCCCGAGACCAGGGGCATGCCACTACCAGACACGATCGATGACGTTGAGTTCCCACACAGGTAAGAGCCTCACCGCCCTCGCCTGGTTTCCCTGGAGACAGCAGGGCGTGTCTCTCTGGAGACCTAACACTTGTCTATACCGTGTCTCTTCCCCCTGTTCAGAACCAAGGAGAAAGCCGCTAGGGAGAAACAACAGACGCTCGCCACACTTTTGACCAGCAGCGATGTAATGACCGCCCAAGACACCGTCTGAGTCCCCCCGCCCCCCTCGTGTTCCCGTTCTGGATGTCCTCCAAAGACACAGCGACCGCCCCACCCCCAGCCGTGTCCTCTGGATAGTTGTTATAACAAATCATTTATTTATTGTTTTGGAGAATTATGGATTCTGTTATTGTAAAGCTGTACCAACACACGTGGCCCTATCTTACACCCAGCACAAAGTGATTCAAGGGACTGTGCTAGTTTTAGAACAATGCAGTTGTCGTTTTCCTGTTTAAATAGCGCAGCAGCGCACAAACATGCAAGAGATTACAAATAAAAAGATAAAATTGTGAAATATTATTATTGTCTAGGCCTACGTTGACATATCTTATCCAGTTGGAATCCTGCTGTTGCCGTAGATGGTCTGCTCGAGCGCGTTCCCTTCACACATACAGATCCATTTCCTCCGCAGAGAAGCTGCCTTTCCTACTGCTTGGCTAATGCACCATTATAATAGCAATCCTCCAAGGTGCGAGCACACCTGGCTCTTGAAGGGAATGGGAGATGACACTCTGATTGGTCTATTGCATGTTACGCCCCAAAACACACCCATGAATAATCCAGAGACTAAGTGCAACCCTTCTGAACCATGCGCCTGGCGCTGCCACCATTTTTTCCGCCGTTAAACTAGCACAGGTGGACTTGGACACGCCCTAAATGCACTTGCACCATGTGCTTTAGACCGTGAGCGCAGATGGTTAAAATACGGCCCTCTGTGTCTCCACATCTCTCTCCTGGTTTGATCCTGCTGCTCCCCTTCGCTATGGAAACAGGCGATTATGAATATTTATTTACATTTAAGCATTTATCCCACACCTGTTTCCATTCCCCGAGTCCCGTAAACCACAAAAGCTGTAGGTTTAGGGGCACAGCATACTGTAGTCCAGTGGTCTGGGTCTTCCACTCCCAGCCGGGAGGTCGTGGGTTTGAGCCCCGGATGTGGCCTACCTGATAGCATCCTTGAGCAAGATGCCTAACACCCCTTACGAGTAATACTTGCAATTGTACTCATTGTAAGTGGCATTGAATAAAAGCGGAAGCTAAATGAGCCAATTGTAATTATTTTAACAAACGCATGGCTCAGACTCCACGTCCTGGTACCAATTGAAACGTATGGCTCTGCTAAAACTGGTTGCCTTATGGAGGTGACCTCATTTTTTCAAGAGGCATTTATCACCCGTGGCAACACAGCAGGGTAGGCCCTAATAGTGTGTATAGTTCACATGCAGACAGATGCTAAATGCTTCTTTTTTCATTTTATTTACACACACACACACACACACACACACACACACACACACACACACACACAAGTTGAGGCAGGTTCTACAGTATTCAAAGTGAAGTATACCCCCGGATCAACATAAGGGGCAGGATAGTCTTGGTTAGGGTGGTCCACTCCCACTGGAAAGGCTGTGGGTTTGATCCCCAACCATGCCATGCCTAACCCCGACCTGCTCCTTAACAACTGGCAAATCGCTCCAGTGTTTTTGTCACAAGGTACAGTAATTGCCGCATGTTGTCACAATCAGGGGACCTTAAATCCTCGCATTGAGAGGAACCTCGCGGATGCCGTTCTCACAGTTTTCCCAGAGGTTGCCCGACAAAGACGCTCTTGTTCACTAGATGGGAGTTCAAAGTGATTGTTTGCTTCAAACGTCACATTGGAACAGTAATGTTGACAAGTTAAACGCAGCGAGCACACAGGGGGAAGTGGAGCAAAGCAATTGCAGGCAGGCCAACGCTGCCGATTCCACAGGTGGCCATTGGCTTTTTACACAACAACCTTTCTTAAAGCAGCGGGACGGAATAAAACACAGTTGTTGAGCTGCTCACGTGTGATGAGCAGAACATTGTTGTACCCAACAGTACTGTCCCTTTGTCTCTCTCACTCACACACACACACACACACACACACACACACACCTCGTGAATGAGGGTGATGTTAGTATTGTGGTCTATGCTGCAAAACAGCGAGCCTAGAAGTCTGAGGCCACTACGAACCCCCCCCCCCCCCTTGGAGCCTAGCATAAAGGGCCCGTTCATCCCTCCATAGAAAAGGTATGAATGTCAATTGCTCAAATAACGTCTGTGTATTACTTTGAAAAATTATGGCTTGACATTATGAAATCTCTTCAGTGGAAAAACGATGTGAAGCCATCTGTACGGTTAAAGGCATGTGTGCAGGGTGGCCTAGTGGTCAGGGTCTTCGGCTCTCCACCAGAAGGGGGCCGGATGGCCTAGTGGTCTGAGTCTTCGGCTCCCCGCCAGAAGGGGGCAGGATGGCCTAGTGGTCTGGGTGTTCAGCTCCCCGCCAGAAGGGCGTGGTTGTGTGTTGGAGTTGGCCAACCTGTAAGCGTCCTTGAGCAAGATGTCTAACCCCTACCGGCTCCCTGTAATACTAGAAACTGTACTCATTGTAGGTCAACCCTTGAATACAAGCGTTAAAAGAGCTACAGAAGAAAGCAGTGGGGCTTTAAAGGTGCGTTCCTCGATTGTATTCTAGCGCCCCCACAACCACTTGTTTAAATACAGCTGTGCAAGGGCACGTGGCTGTAGGGAGGGGGAGGGGCATGCCCTCTCTCCTCAGACCAAAACAGCAATGTTTCTGTAATGCCGGTTTCCACCACAAGGGGACACAAATCAGAGAGTGTCCTTTTAAAAAAATTAAAATAAAAACAAAACTCAATATTTTACATGCAAACCCACAGTGCTCCCTGCTATTGTATATGACAGAGGCAGACATGTTGGATCTCTGGGACTGAGTGTTCCACATGGTGTGGACAAGATGACAGGGAGAATATGAGCAGACAGATGGCAACTTAAAGCCTACAGGGACCCGGCGGCCCCGCTCCGTATTGGACGAGCAGTGCTAAAGGTACATACGACAAGCACAACGATCTAAAATGAACAGGCGGGAGGCTTAGGGACAAGCCACACAAACACACGTCAAAGTTAGGGACAAGAGATAATAGAACTACACAAACAAACAGAACTACATAAAAAAGGTCATTACTGACTGAAAGGATAACAAGAAATTACTTACACTACAAACTGTAGAAATGATGGACTACATAGATCATTATTGTAAAAAAGAAATCCATATTGTTCACCTAGATTCATTCATTAGCATCACAAGATCTCATGTGCAGGTGGTATAGCAACAACTGAGGTATTGAAAAGGAAAAAATGAGCTGCATTTAAAATGCAAGTATACAGTGTGACATGAAATTCAGACTGATAACTCACCCATGTGCCCCAGATATAATTACGGTATGAATTCGTGCAGTACCGATAGAGGGCGTCCTTTCACACTTCCTACAGAGATCTCCAGCTATACAGAAAACAGTCACTCCAACTTTCTGTTGAAAGTGGGCTCCGTGCTTAATTCCAATATGGCAGGCTAGATCCTGACTCCTGCCAAATCTATGCCAGCCACTACATCGCTGCCAGCGTGGCGCAGACGAACACAAACAAAAACAAACAAACAAACCATAAAGCGCCTGATTACTGTGATCACAATGGAGGATTAGTGGCCAACTTGAACCTTTATTATCATCAAGCTAAACCCGCCCGTTATATCTCATAGGACAATTATGAATCATTTCTAATTATAAGTTAGGACTATCATCATGTTATAAAATTGTATGGTGGCCTGTAAACCTCGGTGTTGATTGCAATGTCCAGAGAAAATGATATCTACTGAATCCCAAAGAGTCTCTCCCCCCCCCCCCCCCATCTCTCCCCCTTTCTCTGCCACCGAGCAGCTGCGCCTCTCATGCCTTTCCTGACGCCGAGCGAAGCCTTCCATACAGATGAGCGCTGGAAGTCACGCACCTCTTGACGTAGCTACAGACCGGTTGCGGTGCCACTCGGTCTCCGTAGCACGTATTGCGCAACGTGACTGATGCACAACTCGGCTCGCGCCGTACAGGCAGCACAGCCCCGGCATCCCTCCTCCGTGTGTAAATCTACAAGACGGCGGTCCCGTTTTACGGCGAGACAACGGAACACCGAGGGAACAAAAGATCGCCGCCGCCCGTTCCGCTCGTCGCCCGGACTGGACCATCCCTTCGTCCGTCGCCACCGCCGAGAGAGATGAGTTGCGCACGGCGTTCGGGGTGCAGTCGTGATAGGACTGTGTGAGCGCTTGAGTCTCCAACCAACGGCGAGAAATACCAATTATTTTCGGATCCGACTGTGTGTCTACGGCAGATGAAATGGCTTTTTCCGGGAGTCAACGGACAGCGCCGGCACGCCGCGTTTGAGGCATGAAAACAGCTGGACCCGGGGAGCGGAATGTGTTCGTGGCCACCGATTCTCCGTCAGGCTGCGGTCGAGTTCGTTTATGTGAACCTCCAATGAAATGCCTCCGGGGGGGGTGGGGGGTCATTGCTAACGTGCCACGGCGAGGGTCTTTAGTGTTTTGAGTAGCTACACCTGCCTGAAGTCGAAGACAGCTGGCTTTATTTATAAGGCCGGGTTTATTGGAGCCCACTCCCCGCGCCTCCGCAGTAGGCTGTGTCTAGGCTATAGTCGATTTGCAATTTAGTTTATGTAACAGCAAATTGCCTAAAAACGATTGGCCGTGGTATTGGATGAAACTACCGTTAATTTTGGCGCTCACAAATACCGACACAGCGAACTGTGTGTGAAGCCACATTAAACGACGCACAGATCGGAGCGGCGTTCACTCCATGCACGCCTGTTCCACCGCCTCGCCAACCTCCCGCGCACCGGAAAGGACTTCTTGCCATTGAGAGCTGGATATGTGGAGGTTAACGTGAAAGGATGGATCTAAAAATCTGTATTTTGGGGCTGCTGGCGCTGTTGGTGGACCGCATCCGCTGCCAAGGAGTGTACGGTGAGTGTAGACAATTTGGTATTGCCGAAACGAATCCGAACATGACCTTGTAAACCAGTACCGCCTTGCAAGCACATAGCCCCGTGGTTAAAACGACAGAATCTTAACGTAGGCTGTACGGACGATGTGAACAGCGTGTTTCGGCCAGAAACGCCGATGTTACTCAGCGGCTTGTCTTCGTAGGCGAACTTAGGACCCGGAAATGCCGCCGAAGAGGGGAACGCTTTTTTCCTGCCCAGTCCAAATGAATTGGTGATGTCCCGGTCCACACAGGTGTTTTGAGTTAATGTGGCTCATTTAGACTTGTTCTCAGGTGTGGGCGGGTCAATGTTGCCATGTGGCAAATGTTAAGCTGACGTACTACAGTCTGAAAATTATTGTATTTCGAGGAAAAATATTGTACGCGAGTCATAACCAAGAGAACAAATAAGGCGTAAATGTGTAATTTAATAAAACCTGTTTTTATTTAGACGAACGACTTTTTGACGCCGCCTACAAATCTAGCCACGTTGTTTAAAAAAAAAAGATTGCTGACGTAGTTATACGATGCGTGTAAGGGGATAGTCTTTCGGGACTCACTAAATGCGAGATGAGATGCGTAAACATAGACCTAGGATCCATATTTTACTGTCCGGAGCGAGTCGGGAAATTAATTAAAACGAGCCAAGACTGATTACAACTACTAACTGTTGGCATAACTGATCGTACAGAGCGCAAAATTATCGTACGTCGTACGATAATTATGCTACAAACGCTGGGGCTGGTGCGCACACTGCTTGCTCATTCAGTCTCTATTAGTACACGCAACTTTTACATTATATCTTCAACTGACTTGAAACAGTCTACAGTCAGTCTAATCAGCCAGATAAACTCATAGGTACACAATGTGTGAACTAAGAGTTTCTCTGTTTATGGGCTAGACAGGTTATTAGAGTTATTACCCCTCATCAGTAGCACGTCATCGGTCACTGTTAAAAAAAAAAAAAAAAAGGGGTTGTTTTAGCCAATCGTGGCATCAGCTACTGTATAGGTCCTGAAACGTGCCCATGGTTTGTTCACTGTCACTCACCGATTCACAGGTCACCATGGCACCGTTGAACACCATTAAAAAAAGATGACTGTTCAGTATTCCACAAGCCTGTGCACCCCCCACCCCCATACACACACACACGCACACCTGTGTACAGTATCTCTGCTCCCTCAGCCGGTAGCGCTCAGATGAAGCCGAGGCAGATGAAACATGGAGGCAGTGATGATTCATGGTGTACTAGCGTGAGGGTCAGGCAGAGACGTGGGATGGCATGACAAAGGGCCCTGTCATGCCATCCCGCGATGCCAGGGCTGCATGTGATTCACTGGGATCGGATCTCTTCCCTTAATCGAGATGGTAAGAGGGGAGCGGTGTTCTGAGGCACTGGGGAATGCTATAGGCACCTGCGGGGGGGAAACGTGGCTTAGACAGCATGGAAAAACATACCGGTCCTCGGTGCGTGATGCATATTTCATAGTGTGTCAAAATACACCCTTCATACGCGATGCATCCCCCTGCCTTCAGGCCTCGAGCCATTTGTTGGGCGCTGTGACAGTGTCCCAGTTACGCCGCGAGTGTCAAGGCAAGAGCCCTCACAGATTGACACCTTAGGAAATCCAATGTCACAGAAATCGATCAAGTGAACGCCAAAAGTCCGGGGCCCCGCTTTTCGCTCGTGCACTGTGGCGTAGGGGCCGGCGCATTTCAGTATGTAACACCTCGTGACGCTGGGCGCGGTGGCGGGAGAGTTAAATGTCACCTAGAAGTCTAATCAGCGAGCGCACAGGCCTGTAGCCACGGAGACACAACAGATGGGATTGTGCGAGCATTTTACTATTTAAGCTGAGCGGATGGTGTGTGTGTGTGTGTGTGTGTGTGTGTGTGTGTATATGTGTGTTTGCGTGTTTGTAGGTATGCCCTCCCACTGCGTTCTCCTACAGTAATGTTACCCATTCCCTGTGTTCTTTACTAGAGAGACGCTGTAGCGGCGGTCGGCATGAGAACTCGTTGCCAAGGTTCTGCGTGTCTCCACGCCATATTAGCATGTGCGCTAGCATTTGTTTGGAGGCCTTCAAGGTTCCGGCACACGCTCGGGGACACAGCGAACGCCGTGCGTCGCATGAGCAATGCTAGTAGGGTTGCATTTGAATATTATGGAGGACGCGTAATGTCTTGTGGTGTTATTAGCATTTAAAAACTAGCTTGTCACCCTTGTGTGTGGGGTTGGACCTGCTGTCCTTGTGCTTGTCATTTACATATAGCATGTTTACTAGAACCACTGAATGCCATTAAACACATCTCTCTCCTCCTTAAAACTTAAAGCTACGCTCCTTGTTTTGTGTCTGGAATCGCCCCGGTTAGAAAAACAGTTGTTTTTCTCTACCCCATGTCTTAAACATAAACAGCGAGCCGCAGCCAACATTTGTGGTCCTTGGGGGGGGCTATAATTAGGGTTGGGTACCGAACTTGGTACTTTTAAAGGTAGCGACCGAATTACATCGGCGCTACCGGGATTCATGTAAAATCGATCGGTGCCAAATTTCGGTACTTGAGAGCCCATTGGTGAGGGAGTAGAGAGAAAGCAAGACTACAAGAGAGCCAGACTACGTCACCGCCGCAGCTTGTTCAATGTTCAACACAGTCAGGGCAATGGTGGTTACACCTTTCAAAACTTACGCAGACAACACTCATTGCAATATTTGTGATGCAGGATAGCCTAGTGGTCTATCCCCAGGGTTGGCCCACCTGTAAGCATCCTTGAGCCAGATGCCTAACCCCTACCTGCTCCATGTAATAGCAGCATGTAATTGTAAGTCGCTTTGGAATAAAAGCATCTGCTAAATGGCGTAATTGTAAAATGTAATGCAAAATACTAAGCTGGCCGTGGCAACACGTCTAACCTGAGGAAACATCTGGTCAAACACAACATATTTCTAAAAGCTGAAGAGTTGACCGTGTTTGATAGCCTGAAAGCCAAGTCCCCCGCACCAGTCGTAGCTAACGTTAGCATCACGACTGCAGCCAGCAGCCGTGCTTTATTTTCTCTCAAGTATCGAAAAAAGGTACTGTTGGATACCGGTACCGAATTCCAGGTACTGGTATTGGTTCAACTGTGAATGGTACCCAACCCTATCTATAATGCACTCAAGGAGTGTGCCTTTTAAAGTGCAGATTTTGATATGCATCCTTTGCCGTTGTACCATAAGATAATAACGCATTGCTGAGCACAGACGTACAAAGCCCTGGGTGCGTTTGACTCATCGGTGGCAATTTATTGGTCTTGCAAGTATGGAACAGAATATTAATGATCTAGCGATGGGAAAGTAACATGGAACAAAGACAGTAACACCAAAAGTCTGCATTTCTCTCCTCCTATTTCTAAAAATGTGTACACACACAAAACCTGTGTTATTCTCTTAAGGGCCAGAATAAGCTACAAGGTATTCCTATTTGATGACAGCTAAAATATTCGGTTATTTTAAGACAGTAACCGCAACCTCCAAAACATTTCTCATGCAGCGTTGACTCGGAATGCGCTTGTCAGCCTGATAAAGTGTAGGATAGGGTAAATAATAATATCAAAACACCCAGTGAAATTGAACACAAATCGTATGATACTGCAGCGGTGTTGTGCTGCTTGTGTCTTCATCTAGAAGGCGCGCTGCCTTCCATCTACGCTGCGTGCTTCAAAGCCAGCCGGCGACATACTCCGTGGGACGTCAAGATGTTCCACTTCCTACTTCCTAAAACTTCCTACCCCCCCCCCTCTCACTCTCTATCTATCTATCTATCTATCTATCTATCTCTCCCTCCCTCCCTCCCTCCCTCTCCCGCTCGCATTGAAGTCCGAGGAAATTCCTCGGGTTTCTTTTCATGAGCCCCGGTTCAGATGCTTTCGCTTCTAAGCTATGCAAATGCATTCCGCCAGTGAAACTAAAGCAGTCTTTGTTGGTGCTCGGAGGCCTCCTCCCCAAGTCCTTCATCATTCCCTCGGATCGGGACCCTCGCTATTTCCCACCGTAATGAGCCAGCGGAGAACTCGCTTGCCCCAGCTCTCTCTCTCTCCTCGGAGAATTACAGTGGATGGACGTGTGTGTATATGTATGTTTGTATGTGTATATATATATATATAGATATCTATATAGATATCTATATATATATCTATATATATATCTCTATACGCTGCACGCTTCAATCAGAAGTGAAGGAAGATGTACCGTACACGTGGGGATGTTGCAGTAGGAGTGGTTTGGTGCAGTGGGACGGCATTAGTGGAGCTGTAGGGGGCTGCTTTAAACCCCCTGGGTGGGCTGCTGGAGATGGGAGCCGCATCATCATGCTGAATGTCACCTCTCCCTCGACCCGGTCTATGGGGAGCGCCCGCGGGGGGTGTGGGGGGCTTGGATCCGGGGCCGCTACGCTGCAGGGCGATGTGGCTCAAGTAGCAGTAGATTCAGAGACAGGTACAACCAGGTCACTTAGCAGACGCTTTTACCCACGGTACAGTTACACAGTACAGTGTTACGGCGCGGGTGGGGACTAGGCATCTTGCTCAGGTAGGCTTGGCTTGTGGCTTGGATCAAACCCACAACCTTTCGGAAGGGACTCGACCACACTAGTCGCTATACTATCCCGCCTCCTGCCCTCTCGATTCTTTGAATCTTATATATATATATATATATATATATTATTGAGGATATTGATAATGTTACAACACTGGCCCAAAACATTCCAAGTACATTAGAAGTGATGTGGTGATCAGAATTACAATACGGTCATTCACTGTAGCAGAAGCCTTTATCCAAAGAGACTTGCCGTGAGTACAGTTACAGGGTTAAGGAGCAGGTAGGGGTTAGGCATCTTGCTCAAGGACGCTTACAGGCGGGCCTGTAAGGGATCAAACCCACAACCTTTCGTCACAGTCATCACAGGAGCGACAGGTGTCAGTAAGATAACTCGCCTTAAACGTCTAAAGATATGTCTTATTATCAGCAAACGATAATTATTACACACCCCTAACTGGGAAACCGATTTTCAAAGTGCACACAGGAGAATAATAATAATAATAATAATAACATTAATAGTAATAGTCCCTTTGTTTTATCCTGGGTATTACGGGATTTGTGGGGTAGTGTGGAGCCTCATGTATATTTAATATTATTTAACTGAGTGGATTAGGCTAAAATAGGCATTACCAGATGGTTGATTTATATTTCTTAGTTGATCTTAAAAAAAAAAAGGGGGGGGAAATATAATGTAATATTTTATAAATGATACTTTAATATACTGTATGGCATTACCTGTAGAAGGTGTTTCTGCAGCTTGCAGTGAAATGGAGTAAAACAGCAATATAATACATATTAATATCGTAATAATATATTATATGTATACACCAGTATACTGTATAATAAAATGTGATTGTGTGTGGGTGTTGCTCTCCATTGCTCTCTATTGGACCTCATCGCAACGTTCAACAGGACAGAACCTTGTTTAAACGGACGGTCTGTGAGCAGCAGGGTACGATAACAGCAGTGTTGGGGTCATTACTAAAAAAAAGTAATCTATTACTCGTTATTTAAAAAAAAAGTAAAGCATTACTTTACTTATTTACTGCCTGTAGAAAGTAATTTGTTACACTACTCGTTACATTACCTTTTTTGTTACTCGGCAACATCGCCTGAGATGCATTGTCACGTAATTGCCAGTTAGCAATTTTATGTTAAACCTTACATACGGTATGCCCACATATCTGCACAAATCCCTATCCTAATGAGGAGGACACACACAAGATCTTTTTAAGCTCTTTAATCAAATAATTCCACAAAGCCGACAGCAAAGTTGGTTTTCTCGTGAAAAAAAAAAACAGCCCTAAGAGCACTTCACAGAAAAAAGTAACTGCATAATTGATTAGTAACTGTATGTGAATTTAGGAACAGTAATGCATTACATTACTGCGTTACAGACTAATGTAATCTGATTGCAGTAATGCGTTACTGTGTAATGCGTTACTGTGTAATGCGTTACTGTGTAATGCGTTACCCCCAACACTGCTTAACAGCCATTCTGGCATTCAGACGGCCGCAGCATTGTTGTTTTAGAAAGTAAGCAATTATATTAGTGCATTGGACATCAGCATCCTGTGCTCTCTGACAGGTATGCGCGGTAATCACAAAATCCTAATAATGAAAAATGTAGAGAGCCTCGCAAGAAGTTGAGCAAGAGAAAAGAGAAATAGCTTTCCACGTGTTGACAGTTTCAAGGCCCCTAATGTGGATGTTAGTTCCTTTATATATCTAAATATTTTATGTCCAGTCGCTCTTTTGATAATCTGTTTTTAAATCAGGCCACTGCAGAAAGCCAACGTAACGAGCTGTCGGCGCTATCTGCTCACAATCCTGTTACCCTGCACTGTGAAGGTCTAAGTGGGTCCAGGGACACGAGTCACCCCTGGACCCACCGCAGCCAAATCCCCACTCGCCACCAAAGAAGCTTATTGTCATACAGCAGCCGCTGCAGCTGTTAAGCCCCCCCCCCCGACACCCCCCTCAGCTTCTTAGCGGAGGTCACAGGAGGGGGGGGGCTTGTTGTGGTGTCCATTTCACTCACTCAGCCCTGCCTTTTCAAACTCCTGCTGTTGTTTACGTTCAAGGATTGTGATGACGGCGATGACTGCACACACACACACACACACACACACACACACACACACTCACACTCACACTCACACACACTCACACACACTCACACACACACAAATCACAACACTGAATGCACACAAGGCAATGACTCTCTCCTGTTGGCTCGCTGGATGGTTCTTATCGCATGTTATTTCCGTGTGGTGAAGTCGGGCGTGGCTTCAGAGCGTGGCTTCCGTTCTGACCTGAACAGAGACACCAGTGGCTTGCAGCAGACTGTCGTAAAACGGTCAGTTAAATCCTGGGCTAGGTTAATATCTATCATTCTCATTGGACAGGCATGATAGCTTTATGTTATTATGTTATTATCTTTTTTATGAGAGCTTCGTGTTATCATATCAGTGCTGTTGAAGTAATACGCTGGAAATATATTTTCAAATCTAATTGAACTACTGTATTTTTTTATTGTTTATTATTATTATTATTATTATTATTATTATTATTATTATTATATTATATATTATATTATATTATTATTATTGTTATT
>JAOEHI010051081.1:0-19455 GCA_025447815.1 Percopsis transmontana | reverse complement strand
TCTGTGATGTAGAGCTCTGTGTAGATCTGGTTCAGAAGAGTTGGCTGTCCTGGTTTACAGACCCCTTCAAACAAACATTCAAACCGGTTCTTTAGGTCAGCCTTGAGTTTTCTCTGGCAAACGTTGGCTAGCCGTTCTGTAACAAGTAACAGAGCACAACAATAAATGGTTATCTAGGTGAATTTGACAAAAACATTTGGGTTAATAGTAGGGGTGTCCCTGACTAAGAATTTACATAGTCGAATCTTATTTGTCAAGTCTTGCCTATCGTCGACTGATCAACGAATCATGTTTGTTTTTTGCTCATTGATCCATATTTATTAAAAATACATCGGTTTACATGCGGCCACTATGCCAACACAAGGCATAGTATGTGAATGTGAGATTCAAAGTCAAATCAGGCTCCTTAGATCGAATCGTCAAATAGTCGCCTATTCGGGGTCACCCTTACTTCATAGTAAGCATTTTCCTCACTACTGGATGAAAACAAGTCGGACCTTGAAGCTTTTGTAAAGAATGTCTCTTACTGCTCTCCAGAGAGTTGGCTAGCTCATCCTGCTTCATTTGCCTTAGGAAGTACAGTGTGATTGTCAGAAGGGACTCTCTGGGTCTCTCCTTTTCTTCATCATATTCACACCCCTCCTCATCCTCTCTCTGCCTCTCCAAGCACTCTGGGTAATCTGGAATCAGAAACCTCTCATACATCTTCAATTCATTCTCCACAAAAGTGGAGATGCTCTCCTTTATAGACTAGAGCACAACAACAAACACATGTATTATATGTATCATTTGAGGAACATAACAGCTGTGGTCTAAAGAGAACAGTTTTTAAGGTATTCTACTAGAATTGTGTTTTTTCACTAGGTATCAAATGTTTGTAACATTTACACACCAGAAGTATGGAGGCCAGGTGTGGTTGATGCTTCTGTACTGATTGACATCTGCTAATCTCTGGCTTCTCCTGGGGTGCTCTTGGGGGAAAACATACACACAGTTTAGCATGATATGCATGCAGTAATTTATTCTTATCTGCTTTATATAATGCGGTTTGTCAAACTCTCACAACTTGTTACCCACAATCAGTAGAGTGAGAACCCCCGAATCAGTAGATTTTAACATTTTATTTGATCTTTTACCTTCTTTTTATATAATGGGGTCTATCTTGCAACTGGATAGGTTGCAACATTGACATGTCACTCTTCATAGAGACACAGCTTGGCCCAGGTGAGTCTGGTCTCTCCTGCTGGATCCTGGAAGACAAAGAGAACAACAGTTTCAGGCCAGGCCAGACCAGCCCCTGTGAATGGGCACTGCACTAGTGCTTATAATGCTGTTAGGAGCGCTTTGTAAATAGACGTATAAAACGTACAGAAGTTTACTTCATCATTTACGGATAGAACAGAGTGGAGACAAACTCTGTTTTTGTTTGAATTAAGATCTGTAATCTTGCATTTTAAGTATTAGAGTATTGGATATTGGAGGTTCCATATTATTTACTTTATATTCACTCTGTTATTGATATATGCATGGATGAAACAAATATATTTCATTCACCAAATTATTAAAAAAATATATATTCCTTGCGGTGGAATTTAAGAAGAATATTTATGTTACTATACTCTCTAGAAATGTCTAGTTCTACGTGTGTGTGTGTAAGTGATATAAAGGCTTTAAGCTGCTATAAACCTTACTATCCACAAGGGGTGTGCTAAGTAGCACATCAGAGGGTAAGTACATGTATTTAACACAATAGCAACATCAATCAAAGCTGTTTATGAACAGTTTATGAAGGGCCAGAGCAAATCTATATCTCATGACTTGTTATTTGTCATCATTAGAGTGATGCAAGCCAAATCAGTAGTTTTTACATTTTATATGAACTCTTACCTTTGCTTAATAGAATGGGGTCTATCTTGCAACTGGATAGGTTGCAACATTGACATGTCACTCTTTATAGAGACACAGCTGGGTCCAGGTGAGTCTGGTCTCTCCTGCTGGACCCTGGTAGATGAAGAGACGAACAGATTCAGGGGGTTAGGTGGATATCCACAAACTCCCAGGCAGTTATTTTACAAACTAGTTACATTTAAAAGGTATCCGCCTTATTGTCAAATGCAACAACAGGCGTTGTGTAAGGTGTGGGGATATCACAGTAGAAAAGCCTTTCATTTTAAATATCTCACGACTTGTTATTTGTCATTGTGATGCATTAACATTTTTACATTTACATTTACAGCATTTGGCAGACGCTTTTATCCAAAGCGACTTGCAATTAGTATATTTGTCAACACAATGCGATGATGCAAACTAAATCACTAGATTTTAACATTTGATATTAACTCTTACCTTTTCTTAAAATAATGAGGTCTATATTTTAGCTCAGGTTCCACCACTGACATTATAAAGACACAGCTGGGCCCAGGTGAGCCTGGTCTCTCCTGCTGGACCCTGGTAGACGAAGAGAGAACCAGTAAAACAGGTGAATAGCCCTAATTATTCTTTACAACCAATCAGATTTGATTGGTTGTAAAGAATAAACAATTATTGCGGTGCTGGAGGTCTCCAATTATTTACTCTTTATAAACAGGTAAGAGATCCTATCCTACCCGTTAGCTTTGGTCTGGCTGTCCTGCTCCCCAGACAGAGTATCTGTCTCCTCCGACACATTCATGGCAGACTGGAGACACAAACACAAGAAAACTGCTTTGTTACAATAAAGTACAAAAGTTACAATCAGTTCTGTTATAGCATTCTCCAGAACCCCCCACAAAAATCACCCAGCTTGTTTGTTAAAGCAAGGGCACGCATGTGGGAGAGGCACTTCTTTAGGAGTTTGACGACTAAATTCCAATGCTGATCGGTGGAAACCAGCTAGGTCACAAGCCATGAAATGAGGCTTGACAACAATGAAATGTATTGTATTAAATAACTAACTATACTGTAGCACGCCATACTAGCCTAGCCGTTTAATGTTATTTTAAAACAAGCTATTAAACCCAGGCACATCACAATAGGCCTATGTGAACATTAACAATGTAAATAGCGTGAATTAAAAGGAGTTCAAGGAAATAATAAAATACATGCAGTAAATAAAGTAGGATATTTTGCAGGTAATTTAGCAGACACTTTTATCCAAAGCAATGTACAGTGTATAATTACAATTACTAGCAGAATAGGTTGTAGCAGTTTAGACGGTTTGCTAAAGGATGCTTAGAGGAAGGTCGGGCATGTTGGTGATCAAACTCACATCTTTGTGTTGGGAGTTGCCACCAACCACCTACTATAAATGATATACTGTAGGTCTGACTTTGAATGAGATAGGGTTAGGAGCTTTTCACATGATTTTTTTTTTTAATATATATTTAATCTCATTTTCCTATCAATTCCTATGAATGTATCAACCAAACAGGAATTACATTTTAAATTACAGGGGAACAGTAAAACATTGTAAGCATATGTGTGCTGTAAGAGGGGGAGTATAGAGGAGTGTGAGACACTCCTGATACAGTATGACAGGGGCATGCACTTACATGTTTAAAACCAAACTTTTTTGTAATGCTGGTTTCAACCAAAAGGGTAAGACACAGTCTTAGACACAAATCTATGAGTGGCCCATTAAACAATACACAGCAGTTATGTTATTATTGATAATATAGTAGAATATAGGATCTTACCTGGTGATGTGACAGAGCAGCTTTAGGGTTTCAGGTCAACAACCGAGAGACACAAGACACAAGACATCTCGTCAGGGTGTTACATGATCCACGCATACAGTACGTACAATAGTCATAAGATGCCTATCAAACCAGTCTAGCCATTTTTGCATGCCAAGTCATGCGGTTTTGATCTGTCAGAGGTTGTATAGCAACCATAAAGTCATTAATATTGTTTTGTTTTTGGGAAGGCAAATGTATTTTCAGTTCATATGAAAAGCACAAAAACTGCCTAAAAATATCCTTAAATTAATGAGCTGACATCTTCATCCAGACATGCTGACAGGAAATGAGCAAGTGGAGTTACAGTAAAAGGAGAGCTTTCCAGTGGAGTTACAGTAAAAAGAGAGCTTTCCAGTGGAACTGGTTCTGAAACAGTTTGTGAACAGGAAGGAAACTGTTTTTGGTTTTTTAACCTCATAACAAGCAAACGATTAATCTCTCGAGAAAAAAGAGCCTGTCATTTCATTGAGCCCTTACTAAAACAAGACATATGAGCAAAACATGGTGCAAACCTGCTGTTACTTACTGAGTATACAACAACGAAACTTTTATCCAAAGCGACTTACAATTACATGATGCTATTACATGGAGCAGATAGGGGTTAGGCATCTTGCTCAAGGATGCTTACAGCTAGGCCAACTCTGGGGCTCAAACCCACGACCCTCCAGCTGGGAGTCCAACACCTAGACCACTAGACTATCCTGCCCTGCCCCCCTTTTCATGACTGTATCGTGGATCTTTTCCACATTTGCTGATATCTGGGGAGCACAAAAGATCTATTTAAGACTCGTCATACCTAATCAGACGTTGTCACAAGCGTAAACATACCACAGAGTGACAGATGGCATTTTAGACATGTAGTCGAGCTGGTGTTGTCTAGCCCCTAACAGAACAAGAAATAATGAGCCTAACATGATAAGAATGTTGCTGTAAAGTCAACATGTTTTCAGAATGACTTGCTGCTGTTGTATGTTTGAGAGTGTGTCCATAAAAACATTGTAAACTGTATTAATGGACCGGGTTACAAGACTGGCTGCTTCAGTAATAGTCTTTCTAGCTGTGAATCCACCAAAGGCGTACACTGTATAGCTCATTTGCACATCAAGGACACCAGTGTTTGTAAAACTAGATTTAATCATTCTATCTACCATAAAAAATACAAGGCTTTCACATAACCTTGAAAATTAAATTGTGTTGTTTAGAATGCAGCTCTAATGTTGACAAAGATGGAATTGTGCCCCATTCATCACCTAAAGCAACAATCTCACACTTTTTCATTGCATGGTGTCTACATGGAACAGATGCAGTTTTGTAAGTTTTTACCGTGCCTGGACAGAGGGAGGCGCTGTGATGCTGTCGGTGTGAGTGGCATTACAATCTTCATGGCTTACCACTCAGACAGAGCATAGAGAGGTTTCCCATGATTCCGGAGAATTCCGCCACACTCCTGAACCCTAGATATTAATAGATGTTATAAACAGAGATATATATTTCGATGAGCGCGCCCTTGAGGTATTAAAAGAGGGAACACTTCTCAATCGCCATGCCTCATCCGTTACTCCTTTGTAATCACCATGACGACAAAATAATTGCACTGGAGGAGAGAGGGTGTAGACTACAACAGGGTGTGTGGAGAGACAGATGGATATTTTGAGACGTTGGACAGTCGGGTTAAAGTGGGTCTGGATGAAGTGGCTTGTGAAAGAAACTGCTTAAGTCGCTCAAAGTAAAATAGAAGAGGAATCGTTTATTGCCACCAAACATGTTTCTGAGTTGGGTCATGCTGTTCCTGTGTTTGTCCCGAACCGAGTTGGGCCGAGTTTGGGCTCGTCAACAAACAGGTGAGTCCCCTTTGTTGTTCCTCCACTGAAACCATTGCTTTTGCCAGTGCATTCTAACTACTATTAGGTTCCACAGCTGTGGAAGTTGATCTCTCCCTCTGTCTAGTTAACTTTTACGTTGCAATGAAACAATAATTTTCTCAAATGAAAAGGTATAAAAACACAGTTTTGGTTTGAATCTCTGAGGGCACATTTACCCCCCTACACCCGAGTGCCTTGCAGTCCTCTCTACTCCTCCCCCTACAGAGCTCACAATTTCATGCACTGTTCACATTATCAATGAGCTGGGGCTGAAATCTGGGGTTCTGAGGGCGGTATAATACAGTCGAGGAGTGCACCTTTAACTGTTACGCTTCAGTGACTGAAGAATTTCAAATGAATGCACATTTTGCCTGTGTGTGATATCGTATTGACTTTTGTATATTACTGTTGCTGTTAAAATTTCTGTAAACCAGGAATGCTCGAGTATAGCGATTTTAATGGAGCAGTGAGTGGGCATGGCTTTACGCAGGAAAGTGCGTGACCTAGCTTACAATAAAACGTTCCCTATCCCACAAGCATGCGTCTCACTCTTAAACAACAACCCACAAACAGCACTGCTCTGATTTAAAATAAGATGTGGATATTTTCTTTTCTCCACACCTCCCTGCCAGCCCGGGGCTGGGAAAACTCCCAACTCCCACACTTTGGTCTGCCGGATTTGTTTTAACCCAACAGTACCTTGGTCATGAAGGTGACCTGTATGCTCATGTTGAGAGTGGAGGTATGGAGAATGTCAAAACAGTGATGTGTTTGGAACAGTTAGCATGTCATACCTACTGTACTGCACTTCAAACCTCCACCAGCCACACTTACAGTCCTCTCTTGTAACTACATTTTAGTAGAAATCTCTTAATTTGGTTTTCATTATTTTCCACATAAACTGGTCGATTACACTGATGAACTTTGTTGCGTAACGCATATTCGTCCAATTCAAATCTGACACGTGTCCAGCTAAGTATAATGTCTAACATCTGTATGAAAGGGGCCATAATTGTGAAAACGTACACAGACTGTGTATGAACAAAACATTCACATATAACTTGTATTGTATACTTTCTGTTTTGACAGTTGATTTGTTCATATGGGACACATTGTACAGTCAGTGCTTCGTCGTGTCTTGTGTACATTGACCAATTACATAAAACTTCTGAACCTTCTATGGAATCTATGAAAGGTTATAAAAACAACGCTCTGCAATTAAAATGTATAATGTAAGTAATGAAAGTACTGACTTCAGTTATTTTAGGTTGTTCCTTTTCCTGTTATGAAATTATTAAACAAATAGTGACATTTTGAGACTGTCCAAATTAATAAAGTGGATGTGTAATTTTATTGATGTGCGACGCCCATGGAGTCTTATGAACTGTTTAACAAAGTCCCAAGAAGGAAACTAAACTCAGCTTTTCATGATTCTTTGCCAAGGTTAAGGCATGTACACTGATGAACAATGATGGCTTTTGAAACAGCGCCTACAGAAGAATGGATTTGGCTGGCATCATGACTTATTTATCTTTTCGGTTAATGAAACAATCTCCTACCTCATCCAAGCAGATTTTGGGTTTCACCATAACAGAGGGCGTTTGAGGTTTTTGCTGCACCCTTGTTTTCGTGACAAGACAATAATAATATCTACCAGATTTTAACAGAATCTGTACGGCACGTTTTAAAAAATTCTGCCAATTGTGCATTATTTTAGGTGATTCACCTGAAAGGTACAATTTCTGTAATTTCACTGGATCATTTTCACACTTGCCAGCTATTAAAATCTATCATCTATTAGAGTTGTTCATGACTTGTTCATGACTTAGCAACCAGCACTACAAATTGTGGTCAGAATCTGTTTAAACATTTCACCACTATATAAAGTTTCACTATTTTAGTCAGTATGTTTATCCTACCAGACAGCATTGTTAACTTTTTGGTGAGTTAACAGGCGCATGGTTCAAAAGGGTTGTACTTAGTCTCTTAATTATTCATGGGTGTTTTTTGTTCGTCAAATGCAATAAACCTTTAAAAGCTAGGTGCGTTTATTATAATGGAAGATTTTTAATCTTTTGCATGTTTGTGTGCTGCTGCGCGTCCCTGTGTGTGTAACAAGCAGAGTGTACGCGCGTTGTGCACCCGCCTATGTAGGCGCATATTACTATCTTGATAATGTGCCCTTAAAATAACAGTCCATTGACTTCAGACCAGGTTTTAGACTTCAAAAACTGTCCCCGAGAGGCAATTTGTTGTACAGTATAGGCATATTGACACATAATCCACAACACAGTAAACCAGACATCTACAGCACCATTTATCTAACACATACACAACATACACACATCAATAAATAGAATAGAGTAAAAGGAGGAGTATATTACACAATGTCATAAATAAATAAAACTACTGCACATTACTTAACATATATTCCTTCAGTCATACCCCTCCCTACATCTTATTTAATTGGGTTATTGCCATAGGACGGAATGAGTTTTTTGTTGGTCAACAATCACTTTCCACTGCGCCGGGTGTAAGATAGGGCCCATAGTGTTTGGTATCTTTATTTCTGGTTAAATAGGACAGAGACAGTTTCTGCCCATGTACCCACATGCCTTCATTATGTACTCACGCCCTCTTCTGGGTGGAAACGTTACTATCGCGAATGCACGCCCACAGTACCAACATGCTCATAAGGAAATCTACGGTTCAGTGCAGTTGCTCTCAATGAGATAACACACAGACCTTTGGGGAATCAGACTGAGATGAAGTTGTTTATCAGGGCAGGAACATAAACAAAATTAGTAAATGCCCCTGAGAGCAGGATCAGAATGAGTCATCATCAGCGTTTCTTTTCCATTGCCACATATAAAGCTGTAATATTACACTGAAGGAAATGTCTACACAGCAACCTTTGACATGTTTTGAAATCGCTTAGTGGACCTTTAAGCAGAGCTTTTTTCACTTTAGTTATAGCTTTGCCCATGGCTGACAACATGCCATAACAAATCTTCTCCTGATGTGGGTATATCCATTTTTTTTTTAAATAAAATGTACCAATAATGTAAATACAAATATTAGTATTAACACAAGTACTTTTGTCAACCTAATTTGAATTACTCAGATTCGAACATTGCAAATGTGCAGGTTCATAATTGAACTGGACTCCTTGAATCATGTTACAGATGTCAACGTGGGTGATACCACAGAATCCATGCCAGCTCTTGCAGTCTGTCCTCCGGAAAGGGTGTGTCCCTTCACCCCGCTCTGCGTCTGACCACTTACAGAAACAGGCACGGAAACGTAATGTTTGGGTACCTCTTAGGCAGCTGGACGCTATTATAACAGTCTTGCTTGCAAGAAACAAAACAAAAACATTTTGTTTCTCGCAGCCAATGATCCAACTGTTATTGCATTCCATGACATGTCATCTTGTGTTATATCTTAATTCAACCTTTAGAAATATTAGTCATGTCTTTTCTCCATTTGTCCAAACTGACTTTTAGGAACTGAAACAGAGGGTTTATTCTAACCTCATGCGGTCCCAGGTCTAGCCCACAATATTAGAGAGTCCATGTAATTTAGGTAAACCAGTGCACCAGCATTGACGATGTATGCTAAGTTCCCTTGCTGGACCTGGTTTCGGAATCAAAAAAATTCTTGAGACAGAAAATATTCCTATTTTATCTAGTAGAAATGTAGGCCTACATCTTGTACAGTGGGCAATAGAGTGATGCACAGCGTACTCCCCAGTCCCCATCCTATTTAATTGAGAGCTAGGGAGAATCAAACATGGAAGTTCTTTGAGGTTTTGGACCCAATAATAAACATCCATAAACAAGAGGAATAGGGAGAAGAAATATATTCCCGTCTTTGGTATATACAGAGCATCTACACCCTGATTGTTTTTATTTTTAAAACAACTGTGTTTATGTGCATTCAGAGTGACGCACGTAATCTCTACCCTCAGACGGTGCTCATACCTCATAGATGCCATAACAGGGTGTATTCAGTTTCATATATGAACCGCTATGAACGCATCAACACAAAATTGCTGTGAACGAGAGGCTGCAAAGCAACAGCCAAAAGGACAAATATAAGTTGTGCATGAGGTCACTGCCATTTGGTTGTCACTCTTGCATAATACTGCATTGATTCAAGCAATCATCGCACCATTGGAAAAACAATAATAATTTAGTATGGCTTGAGCGTGTAAGGTTTTGTGAGGCGGGCCTTACCAAAATGTTGTCCCACATGCGTTTGCACACTGGGGCTGGGGTTCCAAACGCGGACAGGCCTACTGTCTCCGCCTTAACTCACAAGAGCCACGCAGGCATCAAATCAATGCCAACTGACATTCCAGACCTAAAAGGAGCTACAATGGCGTGTGTGTGTGTGGAAGTCATCATGCACATTAAAATGCAGATGTTCAGAAGTTATTTTGTTAGTTTCTTCGATATTTTATGTACCGTTATACTTGTGGAAAAGCTAAATAGGAGGTGTCCAATCACGTGTAACGGGTGACCAAGCATATGATTGCATGTCATTAATTAGCAGACATTGACCTTACCTGCAAGAATGACTGGTTGGTATGAAAACCTCACCTTGGCTGGCATTGCACAATTGCCCAGCATTGCTCTGAACTACGTCCTGATGAGATGGTTTTAGCTGCGTCTCTCTTTAGTTGACTTTAGCATGCCCTACATGCTAAAGTTAATTAGCCAATTTCAAGCAGGCCATCCATTTTAATGACTTGTTAAAATGCATTTTCCACACAAAGATATGGGTTTATATGGACGAGACCTATACGTAATGTGAACAAGTTTTAAACAGTCACATGAAGTTTGTGCCCATTATCTAGTCTACAAACGACTAGTAGTTATTAACCGGGCCAGCATAGTATTCATGACCACTTGTCACAGCATGACTTGAATTACACAAGCAAATACTTCTTTACTACCTTATAGTTTAATAAGAGCTTAGTTATGTAACATAACATACATGTAATATAGTAACGTGACCATCAGCTGTAGACATTTTAAGACTAAATAGGCTACCGTACCTAGCCAGGAAAACACGTTATCAAGTGGGCATACCATAAGTGTTCATAAACAAATGTCGACAACAGTGGTTAAAGATATTAAACAGATTTTTTATTTTCCATTCCTTAACAATTGAATTAAATGTCGTTTCCCACGGACCAAGGTGCAACATGAAATGCACAAAGACGGTATGTTCCGTTCTCGCGATACGGTGCTCTCAAGAACAGGGCCGTTCCCGTTCCACAGTTGGCAAGGTCGCTCTCGATGGGACTAGCATCTTCACACGATATTCAGCAAGGCTATTCTTCTTGCGCAACTGTCCCTATGAGTTAAGTTATAATGGTTATGTATTTACTGCATGTCATGTAAAAAAAAAAAAAAAAAGATGTCCAGCTACAGCTGGTAGGGACTCGGGATGCACCATGTAGAAACCAAATGTGGGTGGGTGTCTTTGCGCGCTGTACGGAGCCCATTTCTGTAATTCAACAGTCTATGCACAGTACAATAGAAACTAAAACATAAGCTACATCAGCACGTGGCTTGTCTAACAATTAACTCGGCATGCTTTGCATGTGCCCCCACGCTGTACGCGCCCGATTAGAAAGGGACTTAGCCCTGAATACGTCATTACCTGCGACATATCAACCGCTAGTGCTGGCAGCTAGCACACATTACAACGGATAACGTGAAACTTAAAGAAACAAATGCACACTGACAAAAGCTATTACATGGGATGTTTGAGCGCGGATTGTCCGGGATCGATCGACGTAACGATCGACCGGAGTAACCCTGCTCAGTTTTCTCTGCTCAGTTAGACAGAGGTCCCGCACAAACACCGGTGCAACAGAGGCGAACTCTTCGCGGCAGCCGAGCTGACCACGGCGTTAATTCCCGGTGCTTTAACGAGACAACTGAGCTTCCGGGAGTGATTCTCTAAGCTTTTTTGTGTTATTTATCCATCCAAGCACCATTCCAATAAAGTCCCCTGCAGTTCACTGAAAGCTAGAGTAGAAAACAGCGAACTAGTCGTGCAGGAGACCACCTACTTCCCTAGGGTTAGATTAAACACTCCGTCATGTGTCTGCGACTTCCGGGCTTATATAGTGTGTGATTACGCAACGATAACCCCGCCCCCCGTAATATTTCTAAATATCGAAAGATTAACAAATAACTGACATTTATTATAATCCCAGAGGTTCTACTTAAGAATGTGGATTGGAAAGTGCCTTTCGGATGATTTTCAGAATAAATAAATCTTGGAAAATGTTATTAAAAAATATTTTTGCCGGTGTAATACTGACACTATATGGGCATCGCTTGTCTGGTCCTTTAATGCTCATTGCAAATTTGGTCAGCATGTCCAATCCAAATATATAGATAGTGGTATTTGTTCACAAAAACTATATTTGTAGGTTATATGTAAAAATGTCTAAGAAACGAGGAAAACAGATAAATAGTATACAAAGGAACAAAGAGAACAGTACGCCATTCAAAATAATCTACACATTTTAATAGAATTTTTTTTTTCATGCATGACAAATGGCAATATGATTACAGTAATATTTATAAGAGTTTTTTTTACGCAGCACCACAAATAACATACGCCTACACATGAACATAAATAGCCTACTACCTTATCTATATGAATGATGAATGTATAATGATTTGTAAGATGCTGTAAGTTTCAATGAACCCTTGTAACCTTTACCATATCCAGCATATATATCCAGACTGTAATAGTTTAAATATGTGGTTTTCATGTATTTATTTACTCAGAATTCTACAACAAAAGTATCTTTGCTTTCCATATGTGGTAACGGTTTTTAAGATTATAACATTTCTTCCCACTGTCAGTAAAAGTAAGTATAACATTGATTTTAACAATTTTAACTATTACACTATTATTAGCTTAATTTGACAATGACAAAGGCAGTTTGTAATTCCTCAGTTGGCTGGCTGTGTGTTGAATTGTAAACTAAAGAAACCCATGCATTCAGATGTTAATTACATCAGTGTGCGCATAAGGAAATTATTTCCATAATACAAAACAGTTTCTGAAGGGCATGTTGATCATGTATATGCTTTAAAATAACACTTTTTGATTTGTGTTTGATTTGTGGACTTGCCCTTGTGGTTAAGAACTCCTCTCTACTCCTCCCCCTAACAGAGCTCTCATAGGCCCACATTCTTCTCTACCCTCCCCCGTAATTTCCCTACATCCACACACACGAGCAGATGTTTTTTCATAAACCGACAGCGAGCTCGGGGCTCTGGAGACGCAATGGCAATATGGTGCACCTTTGGTATCACTAAAACCTGCTAATGTGGCATCTTTTACTGCTTTACTGGGTTTTGTACAGGTAACCGTTACAGTGGGATCACACAGCGTTTTGAGGGGCCATCTGGCACCGACCCCCGGGGCCACGAAGTCAACGGGTCATCACCTCATTTACGCCACGGCAGGAGGAACAGGGAGGTCCTTGGAGGAGGAGTGACCATTGACACCCTTCCAGACAACATGACACAATTAGTGGTGAGCCGTGCATGACTCAGTAAATGTTTGTGGCGTTTGAATTTGTGTTGTTGTTCTTTCATTCAATTTAGATTCATTTATGTGAAACACTGCCGTCTTCTGGCAAGCAAAAGGCACTTCTGGACACTAGCAGTTCCACTTCTGTTCATACTGTATGTCTCCGTGTAGGAGGATTCAGGCAAGTATTACACATGGCAAAGCTTTGGCCCCGGGGACCAACGCACCAAAGAACTATGGGTGGACATGAATGACCTCCAGCACGGCCAGGTCAGGATGCACGGCATCCTGTCCAATGCTCACAGACAGGCTGCGGTGAGTCAACACACGCGCACAAACACACATGAGTGTGTGCACGCACACACACACACACACACACACACACACAGTCGGCCCTCTCAGAACAACAGTAACACCATTGCGTGTTGACTGACCATCAGAGGAGGTAACGCTCATTGCCCTTGACAGCCGATGAAGAGGTGTGTCGCTTACATAGTGCATTTACTATGCACTAGAGTTTCTCGTCTTAGAAACCCTGCAAACGCAATGACAGACACCCGCATGTGCTGCTTAGCACACTAGGAAGGCACAAATGCATTTCTAAAGCATTCAAGAATCTGCGGTGGACGCCAGTTTGAGTGTCACGTACAAATGTATACACAGTTATGTGAGGCGGTGAAAACAAACAGTCCATTTGATTCTTTATGGGCATTTTTAACTTGACACAGGCTAGCAGACATGACTGAGCATTGTTTATTGTGACTTAAGGCGTGGGCCTGCTCAACAAACCATATGTAATAGGAAGTGGCAGGTTTACAGCATTCCTCTAACTTTCAAGCCATGTTTTTATTAAAACAGATAATGTAACAGACTGAGAAAAATGTCCATTAAACACAGCCACACACACCCACATACACACCCACAAACATAACACTTGCTTGCACGGATACACACACACAGTACAGAAAAGGACAAAGAGGGTGTATAAAGGAATGTGAGATGTAAACCTGCCGTCCACATTGGGCTCTAAAAAGGGGCTACAAACCAAAAACATTTACTTCTAAGAAAGTAAAAACATATATACCACACATAGCTTACTGTTGGCTTTTATGGTGTGTTTTATTCTGTTGTTGCTGTGACAAATGTAATAAAGTTAAAGAAAGCTGTCGGCTTGAGGTTTATAAAGTGCTATGCTGATGAACACTGATATTATTATTAATATTGTTGTTCACTAATAAACCGTACAGTACATGTTTAAGGAACTTCCTTACAGACACATTTGTTAGATTCTGTGTGTAATGTCACTGACCGATTAATGTGAACCTTTCCCTGAACTTCCCTGCCTATACTTCTCTCTCTTTTTTCAGAGTGTTGCCTTGTCATTTCACTTTCCGTTCTATGGACATTACCTGAGGCAGATTACCATAGCAACAGGAGGTATGGCTTTTACTCTTTTTTTTTAAGACAGATGGTCGCTGACATTTTGGGTGTTTTCAATGTCATGGATGTTTTTTACGGAAGCTTGGCCTGGGTCTTAAATACAGTCTTATCTGGTTATTTTCAGGGTTCATCTTTATGGGGGATGTTAGCCATCGCATGTTGACAGCAACACAGTATGTTGCCCCGCTCATGGCCAACTTTGACCCTAGCTACTCCAAAGAATCTACCGTACAGTACCTGGACAATGGTGAGCTTTGAGTTAATCACTTCCAGCTCGCACTTCCCAGCTTATTGTGTCGTGGTGTCACCTACACTAAGTAAGTGGTAAGTGGTCCTTAGCAAACCAAACAGCGCATACTCTAATGCTTGCTTATCCTCAAACAAATGCTGTTTGATGTGAAATGCTTGACCTCATTTTCCTGTGAATGTACTGTAATAGCCAGATTATTAAAACGATCGCATTTATGAATGTGGAATAATTTTTTTATTGTGTTACCTAAATCAGTGCGAAATCAAAGTGTGGGATTGTTGCTTTAATGTTTGATGCTGACGTTAATGTTTCTCAGAGGTCTCTTTGCACTGCGCTCTCCTCAGGTGAGGTGTTTGTGGTGCAGTGGGAGAGGGTCAGACTCCATGGCAGAGAGACAGAAGGGGCGTTCACGTTCCAGGCTGCCCTGCATCGAACAGGAGCCATCGCGTTCAGCTACCGAGACGTAATGCACACACCTCCTCGCTCCGCTACTCCAGAGGGCAACTCACAAACATGTTGACGTGGATTTCTCATTCCCTTCTCCACTCTCACTCTCAGATACCCCTTTCGGTGGACATGATAGGTTCAGATCAACATCTAGTCAAGGCAGGTCTCTCTGATGCCTTCGTGGTCACGTCGCAATCTCCTCAATCGGCAGGTTGGAAATAATGTTGTTCACATCCACCCTAGTTATTCCTCAGAGTAGATTCCTTTTGTCTTACTGTACCGATCATTTGAGATATCTCTGGTACAGGTGGCCCAAAACGAACTATTTATGAATACCACCGAGCCGAGATAGATACAACAAAGATCATCAGCCATTCTGCTTTCGTGTTCACTGCGCTGCCCAGTAAGTGTTACGTCCTCAATTCCTCATCCAGCCATACACTCTTCAATCAAACGATACAATCTCAGGAATTTGAACCCAATAGTCTCACTCCATTAATCAAACTTGTTTGTGTGTCTCTCTCTCTGTTGCCATGGCGGCTTCGTTCAGCATGTCTGCAACATGCCAGCTGTGAGCTTTGTCTCTCGTCCGACCAAACCTCTGGCTGTAGCTGGTGTAACATACTGCAGAGGTTAGTGAAGATGCCACCCAATCAATCAAAGGTACAGAACCACAGTTACATTTACAGCAGTTAGCAGACGCTTTTATCTAAAGCAGCATACAATAAGTGCATTTGTCAATAGCTGAATAGGTCATACACCAGTCATCATAAGTAGACACGTTCGTGTCTACTGTGTGAATAGTATAGAATAGTTAGAATAATGACATTAGCACTCATTTGGGCTAACTAAAACATCACATTACATATCAACATACAGCTTACTGTATAGACAAGCAAAGAGCTTATACAGAGTAGATCCTAAACGGAGCAGGAAAGGAGAGGGGGGGCGGGTTTATGATTTATATTCATTCATATGCATTCCTGTTGATGTTGTTGTTGTTCAGATGTTCAGATGGCATGGATAGGCACAGACAAGAATGGTTGGACTACGCCTGTTCGGAGGTACAGTTGTGACGCTGAGCGTATTAATGTTTACACGCTGTGAAATCAACCACAATGTGAGCCAGTTTATTGTATTCTCACAGAGCAAAGGTGTCACCTGCGAGGATTACGCCAGGCAAGAGTCTGACAGCTCCACCGGGCCCTCTGTTACACGGGACATGAAGGCCACAACGCCCTTCGTTGCCAAGGGCTGTAGAATTGAGGGTGAGGCTGACTGTGGTATTGGGTTGTACTGCGTGCCTGAAGTCAATCGATCGTCGGATTTAGGGTGGAATGATACATTACAATTTCTTCTATTCTTTATGGGAACGTCGGTTGACTGTGTGTCTGTGGTTTAGCTTTTCCACGGGCCATAGGTTATAACGAGGTATTGGGCAGTGGCTAAGAAAACCACTGCAATTTGCCCTGGTAGCATGTAAAAAAACAAATCTCTGCCAAAATGGCTCTCATTAGACTAATTTATTACATTTATTTGTTCACTTCTGCCTCCGGCTTCTCTCTAAGGTACTTGCCTTTCTCCCTCCCACATTCACTGATTTGTTCAGGGATGCACATGACTTTCCTTGTCCACTAGGAAGGACAGAATTGAAAGGAGAGAACTGAGAGAGTGTAGAGGAGAATTTTCAATACAGCTTTAGCATAGTTCATAGGGGTATACAAGACACTGCTTTCATTATCATGTGTTGGGAGCATTACAGTGATTACACTGATACTGGATAAAATATGATGTAAAGTCATCTTTGTTTATATGTTAAATGCAATGGTCATAATAATGGTTTGAGCAATGGTCACTTAATAGGACAAAATGTTGACTGAGTTTTACCTTCAAACTACAGATCAGAAGTCCGTTTTTCCAAAGCAGAGTGACGGAATGGTTAACACGGGTGCTATAGCTGGCATAGTGGCAGCCTTGCTGTTACTCTTGGCTCTGGTGCTGTTGGCGGTTTATATCAGCTACCATCCGACCCTTGCATCGTCCCTTTATTTAGTCCAGGTAAGAACTGCATTGTTCAGTGTAAACCACTGTCAAAACAATAGGCAAACTGTTACATTTTGTCAATGTAACTGTAACTTTTACGTTTTTCTCTCTACTTTATGTATTCAGCGAGGCAAGCAACCTTGGCAATCCTTGAAATTCCGGAGGCAAGGTTTCCAACCTAGTTATACTGAAATGGAAGGACAAAGTTGTGAAAAGGAGAGCATTGTTGAAGCTGGACCGTGCTGATGGGGGGTGGGGTAGAGAAAACTAAAAGCGGAGATCTAAAAAGTTGTGTTAAAAGTGCAAAGAGGGACCAAAACCTTTTAGTTTTAGTTGTGATTGGTGTATTTCTTTTCTTGTTGTTTTTTAGCTAGCTCAGGCCAGGAAATTGTAACACGTGTTAGATAATAGTAGGCTATCAACTATTATTTTATTAATAATAGTAATAATTTATTTAAAATATTCTAGATAAATTTCCAGGGTGCATTCCTCCTTTTTGGATTTAAAACCAAATTTAACTAGAATTCTATACACTTTATAATATCTAAACAGTTCAGTTCAGACAATAAATGAAATACATTGTCATCACATTATACAATGTTAGATTTCTACATGACTGTGCATGTAATTGTACAAGTCCTACTTTCTTCTTTTTCAATAAAATATACCATCATGTTTACCACGAGTGACATTATGTGTCAGTTGATATAATTGTGTATATATTATTGTGATATCAATGTATTCGTTTAAGGTGTGACCTACGAGGCTATTTTCAAAAGCAGAGTTCACTGAGGGAAGACGGGACATACATGAAAAATGCACACATGCAGAAGCAGTGCTACACGTGGGACAGCAGATGGAACTCTAACCAAGTGACTAACATAAACTAGGTCGTATAGCGAACGTGGCAAATGCACAAAATCTATCAAATGTGTTTTGCTGTCAACTCGTTGCTGGTATTTTATTAAATGTCAACACTACAGTCATCCATAATAGCACATTAGCAATGCACTTTCATCATCATCAAAGTCGGTGTCCATTTGGATTCCATGCACAAAACGGCGATGTTGCAACTACATGGCCAATACCATGTAGCCTACAGTCTAACTTTGAAATGCCACTAAAACACCCTAAATCGCCAAATCAAACCAAATGTAACAGGTGTTAAACCATAGACTGCATAAATAAAGGTTAAAACCGAAGCTTTTGCTCGGCCTGTTCCTTCCTTCCTTCCTTTTCTCTTCGGGCACGCGCATCTGTTTGAGCAAACCGAGTGGCGCGCGCGCCTTTCCGTGTCTGGTTATTAGTAGTCTGACAGCCAGCTGTGCGGTTCTAACGACAACACCGTACCTTCTTCTCGCCGAGTCATTGTTTTAAAACGGCATAGTTCGTTACGGGGTCCGCTCGTGTTTTATAACACGTTTTCCTTAAAAAAAAAAAAAAAACGTATATCGTCGATTTCATTCACAGCGTCCACTTCTTCGCTCGGTAGCTAGAAGAGCCTTCTTCAGACATGAACCCGTTGTGTGGCAGATGTAATCGAGTCGTGTATCCCACGGAAAAAGTGAATTGCCTGGACAAGGTAAGGAGAGGAACCTCGCACGGACATATTTTTATAAAACGCATTCCCCTTCTCTACACCCTAATTTTCTACGCCGAAAACCGCACATTACGCTCTTTGGTGGTCGAATTCGACACCCCATAGGACAGGTATTGCGCTAGCTCGGTAAGCTAGCTAGAAGGTTCACACGGCTAGCGAAAATAATAGTGGAACAACGCGCATAACGTTACCCTGTTTGAAACCGTCTACGGCGGATGCTCGCGCGATTAGTTACGATTAAAAGGCGATCTACCGGCGGGGCATTTTCATTAATTCGACCACGTCTTAAGACACCGTCACAAAAAAACGATTGGGAAACGGGCACTTCCCGATGTGTGAAAGCCGAGCCTGTTGCGGGCCTCTGGACAGACACCACTAAGTCGCGTTACCTAGCTGAAGTTAGCCTTTTTATTCTATCTTTAGCAGACATTACAATCATAGTACTTCTGCCTGTTGGGGGGGGGGGGGGGGGGGGGGGGGGGGGGGGGGGGGGGGGGGGGGGGGGGGGGGGGGGGGGGGGGGGGG
>JAOEHI010051080.1:0-19457 GCA_025447815.1 Percopsis transmontana | reverse complement strand
TTTTCATTATATATATGACTTTATATATTTTTATATGAATTATAATATAAAAATATTAATATACAGAGAGAGAGAGAGAGAGAGAGAGAGAGAGAGAGAGAGAGAGATCTTTATTCTAACCACTGAAAGAAAGATTGAAAGAGAGAGATAAAGAAAGAAAGAAAGAAAGAAAGAAGCTTCTCTATTGACCACCACTACCAAAAGCCGATCCCATATACAGTAGTATCTCCGCCACAATGTAGTGCACATTATGCTGGTATTCGTTTAGATTCATTCATTAGGTATAGCATTAACCTACACACGAGCGCACACGCTCACCGCAAACAGAGAGCACAAACATGTGCGCGCACAGCATTGTTTTTTCTTGACAGCCGAGGCTATTGTGAAGAAACTCATTTCACGTCAGAGATCTTAATTGAATCGCTTGTCCTTTGCGACCACGTGGCGGCCCCCCCCCGGCATTCACACCGCCAGCCGCCCCTTCCTTCCCATGAAGCGCCACGCGTGCCTTGACCTATGTAAAGAAATCACTCTGGCTGGAGAGACATGTCGCCACCTTATCAGCTCAAACTGCATCACTGAGCTCCACGCTAAATAAATAAAAATGAGAGATGGATCAATTATTCAGCCACAGACATGGCATTTCATCAGTTGGTGGTCTGTGGAAGAACCTCCCGTTATTTTGAACTTCATTCGTGAGATAGCAGAATGCCAAGTGGGATTATACAGCAGCATAAAATGAGAAAATCCTCCTTGAAAAATGTTGAATGCCACCTGTTCATAAACGTACGCGTGTTCATGAGTTGTGAATTAGCATAACTGACGGCCGAATGCTTCCACGTAAGGCTAGACTTCCCATGCAAATACTATGCAATTGCTGTGTCGCATTCACAGAAATGACAGAAGAAGGAAAGGTAAAAAGAGAAGCTTTACGAGTTTGGAAGCAGGACATTTAAACACTGTCAATAGTGGAATTCCTGCTAAAGCAGGAACTGAAAGATGACTATAGTACTTCTGTTAATGCGCTGCAGCTACGGTGAATCCAGAGTCTGGGAAATAGAAAGGAAAAGGAAGATTGATGTGAAATTGGATTTAAAAAAAAAAATGAAAACACAGTCTGACTGCAATGGGACAGGTTCACAGGAAAGTCAGAGAGACAGAAGAGAGACAGATGTGATGTGATTTGCTACCCGATGCCTGATATGCACTATTGCGGTTATGAATTATGATGATGATTGTTTAGAGTGTCCTTTACGTGTTGGTACACATCACTAGCTAACATCAGAGACTGGATACGATAACTAACCGTGATTCATTGTGAATAAATATGTACATTACAATAAATATACTGTATTTAGAATCATATAAATGTTTAATGTTAAGTAAAACAGTCGATGTGTTTATTCATGATTTATTGTGGATGCCAAGCAATAGGTGTGACTAGCAATTTCCGTTAAAAGCCCCGCAAATTCTAGGTTTTTAACTCAGACCAGACAGGTTTTTATTTACTATTATTTTCAATATTATTATTATTTTATTATTATTATTATTATTATTATATGTATGTATGTAATTATATACATGTTTATTTTATATTGTTAACTTATCTGTTACTTATCTGTTCCTAGTTAGTGGAATTTATGTGGCAGTATGTTTGATTTAGGCTCAATTAATACAAATTTAGTGAAACCACAGAGTGAAACAGCACTGTAAAACTGAATTATGTCAACACGATTAGCCTACGCATTACGAACTTTAATTTAGACTATACCCAAACTACACGTTTCTTCAGGTTAGTGACAGAGGAGTCAAAACAAAGCTTTTGAAGCTTGGGAGAACCACAGGCTACATTGTAATGACAGGTCTGGACCACTTAAGATATGGTTCCTTCCTGAGAGAAAAATCGAAATAACAGAAAATTGGTGAATTACGCATGTTATTTGAAATCTACCACATGCCTCATTTGAGAACACCTCATTACGTACAACTGGTTCATGCATGAGGCTCCCAGAGCCAGCGCCCGGCCAATCAATAGACAATTAAATCCAAGCTACGGAGGTCTCTAGTGGCCAGCAGTGTATATTGTGATGCTTGGCCAGGGAAATAAATATGCGCATATTCATGATGAGAGTTCAAGGGTCACTCACAAGGGCAGGTAGGGGTTAGGGAGTGAGAAATGGGTTAAGACTAGTTCAGACTAGACTCAAAGTAGGGCTTGGGGTCTCTATTAGGGGTCACAGGATGTTTTTGAAGCGGTTATAAGATGATACATATATATTTTATTCATATAAAATATTTATAATAAAAAAATATATGTATTAAATATAAATGTAATTGTATATAGATATTATATCTTGCAAAATGGGCAGTAGTCTCATGGCTGTAGCTATACATACATACATACATATATATAGACACACACAGCTCTGGAAAAAATTAAGACCACTGCACAATTATTTTTAATATAAAAAATTGTGATAAAAAAATATATAAAAAATATAAATGTGTATAATATAAATAAAGCTGTATAAATAGTAAAACCAGAGAAACTGATGCAGTGGCCTTAATTTTTCCAGAGCTGTATATAATTTGAAATAAAAATTTCCAATTTCCTCAATTAGTGTCTGGAATATTTAACCTCTGGAAGTGCATGGCCCCTGGCTCGCACTCCTCTCTTCTCCTCCCCATAAAGAGCCCCTAAGCGCCCCCCACACCTCTACACCTCTCCCCACAGCCACATGCAATTTCATGCAGTTAGGTTCGAAATTTGGGGTTCTGTGGGCGCTGTAACGCAATCGAGAAGCGTCCCTTTAAAAGGCTTTGTTAAAAACCTTTTCAATGGCGTTCAAAGAGGTGTTATTATTTTGGTCAGTGCATAGATGTATGGAGCCAAAAAGAAGTAGGGGTCATGGGTAAAACATTTTGAAGACCTCTGTCTTCTAAGAGTAATTCTATGCTGACGTTTTGCATTTCCACACCAGACTTAAACACTACTGTCTCAGTTAGAGCACACCGCCCAACGGGGGTCTCGGGGAAGCTTAACTAAATATGTGAGGTGGCAGCGCAGGTGTGTGAATTTTGTGTGGTTGTATCTCTGTCAATACGACCAAATTCTCAGCAAATTGAAGGTCAGGTCAACTCTCTCTCTCTCTCTCCCTCTCTCTCGCTCTCTCTCTCTCCCTAATACACACATACACAGGATAACCACAAACGCCAGTGGGGGCGGTTGGGATTTCTGGCCAGCAGCCAAACGGCGAGGTGAGCATTGAAGGGCCGACACACGGAACCATAACCTCTTCATCCCCAAACACCCCTCAAATATCTTCGACCATGAAACTGACACCTCCAAACGCAAACGCAAACACTCTCTCTCTCTATCTCCATCCATCCCTCTGCCTGCTCAGCCACGCTGTGATCTTCTGGCACAGGTTATCTCCTGCATGGCTAATTTTAGTTCTCGCTTTAAAAGAAGGCAATGGCAGTGTGGAGGGACGTAAGACAGATGTCTACAAGGCCCCGACGCCTTTTGGATTCCACCTCACTTCTATTAAGTGCTACTGTAATCCGTACAAGATTATCCACCGTGCTACATCTGTAGGCTAATGCAGCGATAACAGGGTTCACTGCTCCAATGCGGAGCCCCCCCAAATTTCCACCCGAGCGTACATTTATATTTACATTTCCAGCATTTAGCAGACACTTCTATCCAAGGCCACTTAGAATCAGTACATTTGTCAACAGTTGAAATGGTTAACCACTAGTTTTTGCAAGCACATAACATTTACAATTTACAATTTACAATTTGATCATTTAGCAGACGCTTTTATCCAAAGCGACTTACAATTACATGGTGCAGGTAGGGGTTAGGCATCTTGCTCAAGGATGGTTACAGGTAGGCCACCTCTGGGAATCGAACCCACGACCTTGCGGCTGGGAGTCCAACACCTAGACCACTAGACATTCTTCCAGAATAAGCGCAGAATCCTGTAACAAGGCTACTTTACCTATGCATTTGCAGAGTGTACGGGTTATGTGTTAAACTGTCCACAAAGTGTAGGGGTGTATGGGGAGGGGTAGATAACATTTATGCCTATAATAGCACTGGGGGGAGGGGTAGAGTGGCATACACTCTCAACTAAAACGTTTCATCCACAAAGGACTCAAATTGAGTTTCCCTTTAACTTTTTTTATTATTATTTTTCCCAGTGGTTTATGTATATTTTTTATGGCATTATTATGTTGGCCATATTCAGTTGCGAGACAAAGCAGCTGTGAGCTATGAACCACTTCCATACGGGGTCACGAGTCTGCTGAGAACTGCCTGGCTAAAACAGGATGCGCAAGAGAGAGAAGCGGCTCCATAAACGCTGTCTAGAGTATTCTTTCATGTAAACAGAACACCCAGGAGGCGCCTGAGCTGGGAGGCCATCAAAAACAGTTTCAGTAATGAGAGGATTCTAGCTTCATTTAGGATGGTTAAGACTGGTGAGCAGATTACCGTAGCAGATGGAGTTGAATGGTAAGGCCTCACCTTTCCTCTGAGGGGAAACACAGGATGGAGATGCAACTGAGCTCTTCACCGAGATCTTGCACAGAGCGGCAGCCTGCTAACAGAGAACAAAACAAAATAAAAAAAGTCAGGGATCTGCTGTGTGCCAGGAAATCTTTCAGTCAGTGATTTATTGAAGCTGCATAGGAATTTGTACGGAAAAATATTAACTGTCATTTCTATTGTGCCCACGATGTACTTCACAAGAACAGCATCCGACAGGGTCATACAATGTGTGTGCACTACAGCACTGCAAGCAAATGCCAGTATACTCAATGTGACACTCATTTAATAAGGGGAAAATACAGTGGAATGGTCTGTAAAATACAAACAAAGATGGATTTGATAGAGGAGGAAGGTGATTGACCTCGTCTATAGTGTTATATTTCTATTGTCTACTTGTTGTGTAGATCGATTCGTAGCTACACGTGGAACACGCGACCCAAACACTCTACGGGAAGCACTTAAAGAACACACGGTGTAGGTGGGGGTGAATTGGGTGAATTGGGGGGGGGTTTCACAAAACTTTACCATGGGCTTTAGTATTGGACCTCCCCAAGCCCCAGGACATCATATCATGTGCACTGGATGGTACAGTGAAAAAACATACAGAATGCAGTTGCATCTCATGGCCAGGGTGGCCGCCAGTCTGCCAAGTAATCCTGCTCAGCTTTGATTTAGTTCACCCACTCAAGCCGATTGCTTGAATCTCGCCTCTGCCGGCCGGTAATGTTTGCCCCCAGTAAAAACGAAAAACAAGCTTGTTGAAGACAATAAAAAAGAGGGACATAAAAAACGATGGCTTGAATCCAGCGAGCCAGGAGGAGTTATTAAATTTGAAGAGCATCAACACCACAGCGCAGGCCAAAGTGTGTATGCAGCGCACAACAGCACATTATAGGTGGACTCCCTGCGGTGTTACAGAGTGTTCGGCCAGCTGCTCGGAGCTGTACTCGAGACAAAAACTTAGCACTCGACCCACGACCTTGTTCAGAGCAGCCGAGAGCAGCCGTGCAACGTGAAGAAGGGTCGGAGGGCTCTGAAGCGCCAGAAAAATAAAACAAAAAAAAACTTGCGTTCCCACTGCCATACCCATTTTGAGCCAGGCCCAACCGACTGTCACTAGTTTTTAATGCGGCTCTGCACATCAGCTCATCTCTATTTATGGAATTGTTTGTTTTAAACTAATTTCCATGAAATCCAACGGCGTACACACAGCGCGGGAATCCCATTCATTATCTTTTATTCTGCCTTTGTGCAGCAGAGAACCAATATCAAGCGTACATACACAGATCAATTCAACCCACTGGGTCGCACATACCAAGAGCTTCTATATTAAAGCGTGGAATATCAAAGGGCAGAAGTTGCTCTCCAGCGTGAGTGATGGTGTTCTGAGAGCACAGGGTGTCTGCGGGCTGATTTAGAGTTCCAATCTTATACATGAGGGGTCGCGTTTCTCCCTGCACAGTGACTTACGAGGGCCCAAAACCTCTGGCTTTCATTTCCATTATATTATGAGAAATGGCTGCTATTGCTAGTTTCTTATTATCAGTCGCAGGAGGTTCTGCACTAGAACAGAAGGGAGAAGCATCAATGGCGGTTGCAACATCGTCTAAAAGGGACAAGGTGGTCGAGACTTGTTTTCAATTCGCAGGATGTCAAAGATTTTCATGGCAGTAGCCAACACAGACGCACATACAAAGGTGAATGTAAAGGGGCTAAATTTGCACGTACCAAAGAAAATGCAATGAATGTAATCAACTTCAATGGCTAAGACAGATACTGCACCAGTGTGTACTTGTGAAAGTACCATTATAAGAATTATTCACAGATTTTGCTGGGCATGTAGCCATGGTGACCATGGGCTACAGTGTTTACCGGTCTGGGCTTATGGATCCCCTAAATTACGTTTTGTGACATCCCATCATTTCAGAAAAGTATTTTAATTGTCTTTTACAAAATCGAGCGTGACTACGTAAGTACTTGAGGCCAATATGTTCATTACGAAAAGAGGGACCTAATACCAAATTTCAGAACTCTAGGTCCAGCTGGATCTAGTGCCACCACTATATTCACTATATGGACTGTACTAATATTCTAATCAGCTCGTCCATATATGTGCAAAATTTGATAAAAACTGGATGAGGACTTTTTGACTTTTCATGTTGTATTTTACTATACACTATACTATATAGCATGCAGAGGTAACTGTGGGTGGAAGAGAACAAATGTATGTATGTGTGTGTGTGTGTGTGTGTGTGTGACAGACAGACAGAAGGCAAGGTCACTGAAAGCTAATGAGGAACAGAAGAGAGAGACTGCAGGAGACAGGATAGGGATCTAAACATTTCTCAAAGAGGAGAGAGAGAGAGAGAGAGAGAGAGAGAGAGACAAAAAAACAGCTGATTTAAGCCCTGGAATCCACTAAGAAGATGTCGGCTGAGCATTCGGCCTGGTGGATACTTCCATCCCCGCGGAGGTGATCAGTTGATGACGAGGCCTTCCGCGGACGGCGTTTGTGGGCTAAATGGCGATTCAACAGCCACCAACCGGTAGTGAGCCAATCACAGCTTAGTGAAAGAGGGGTGGAGCAAGTTTAGACCACGAAAGCAGAAAAAAAAGAGACGCCATTCTAAATGCTCTGTGTGTAATTTAACATGGCATTTTGAGCCCAAAAAAGGTTTTACGTCGTATTTACGTCGTATCACGTTTACGTAGGATTATTTTAGGTGAAAAAGGGAAATTTATACTTCTTTGTAGGCTATTTTCTCTCAAGCTACTTTTTCAAGTGCTAGAAGTGCAGCCTGAAATACTATTGGTTATGTTTGCATTAATTACATATACAGGGAAGATGTTTTCATCCAAATAACCAGCCCATTTCACATATTAACATGACCAAAAAATATCTATAAATGAACAGGTTACATCTGCAACGCCAAGATAAAAGCATTAGGCTAAAGCTTGTCGTAATTCCTGTTTCCTTCAAGTGTATCCTCAATTTATTTTTGGTAAATGTTTCTTTTAAGTTCAGTTAAATTGGGCAGGTCCTTCCAATACACACACACACACACACACACACACACACACGCAAATGAGTCAGGGTGTTCACGGTTCAGTGAAGTTGCCCTGGCTGAGACCCCCACCCCCACACCTAGTAGCCCCCCCTGTCGGCCCGTGTCGCCCCCAGTCAGTTGTGTTGTGTCATGTTGGCTGCTTTACGCTTCGGTAGGCTCTCCGCCTAAGGCTTCAACGACACAGCATAATTATGTTATATTGTTACTAGTACTTCCTGCACACTCTGGCAGGGCTACTGACAGCACGTGTTAAACAGGCCACTGTTTGCACAGTGAATGTGAGTGAATGTGAGACTAACATGGAGGTCACGTCCACAGAAGATTGCTTCTGGCTATGATGAAGGATATAATGTCATGTGGTCAGGGGCGGGATGGTCGCATGCTAGTTAGCAATGGAATGCTAGTTAGCTATTTTATCGTCCGGTAACTGGAATAACTTGCTCATACAGAACACTCTGATTGCCATGATAGATTTCTATGTAAATCTATTCAATCTAGTGAAAACTATAAACAGAGTGTAATTCAACCTGGGTCACAATCACTCACCCCGCATATTATTTTAACCATCTGTGGCCCATAACTCGGCTGTGTGTCTGCAGTTTGTGCATGTGTGTGTTGCGTTGTGCGGTTTGTATGGCATGTGTGAGCCCCGAGGATGATAACGAGTCATCTTGCGAGACACATGCTCCATTACACTCTGAACCCGGGAAGCTAAGGTGGAGACGAAACAGGACCCCGGACTCTCAGAGCTCTCTCAGAGAAACCACCGCTCATGTGGTCCACAGTATGCCAGTGTGCGCATGTTAACCGCCACGCACGATTCTTCAAGATGTGACAGGAGATAAAATCGCAAGCTGACCTTTGGCGTTTTTTTAGCAGCGCACCAAACCCATTTCTCCTCTGTTCCCGAGGAAAATTCCCCCCGTTTCACTGAGGCAGTTAAAGAAATTTCTAATTGAGAGGAACGCTAACAGAGTTATCATACAACCACAAACATATACAGCGCTAAACTGCGAAGCACACATAGACTACGAGAACCACGCTGCACTACAAGGGAACCTTGTTTTAATAGGAAAGCAGGGAAACTGCTTTGAAAAGCCATGGCTCTGCTGTGTGTGGTAATAGGCTATCATTTATCCCCAGGGAATGAGTATGGGGACTGCAGCTGTCCCAATGTGGAGCACACACACAGCTCTGAGCAGGCAACATTGCTTCAGATAGGAATGGGCCGTCTTTACTCCGATTGCAGAAAAAAGCAGAGTTTCCAAATGCACACTGTGGCTCAACGAAAAACTGCAGAACTTAAAGAGTACAAAGGCAACACCGTGCATATGCATTCCTCTGAGATCCTAAAAGCTTCAGCCTTGGCAGACAATCAATGGAACAAGTCATCTCTGTTGCTATGTCGCTTTTGTAATGGACTTCCGTGCATCTTTTATTTGAATGGCAGCAACCTTTTAAGACTGTAAGACTGTAAAACAGTATGGTCACCCTCAGAGGAAAAGGCTTTGAGCCTGACACCGCTTGGTGGCAATTTGAAATTGAGGGTGATATCACTCCTACCTTGTTTAGTCCAGACCTTCGGACTTTTCAGTTTGGTCCGAACCAAAACAGCAGGTGTGAAAGGTGCCTCGGACCACGGTCCGGACCAAGGGACCATAATTCGGTCTGCCCAAAAGAGGTGGTCTCGGTCCGGATCAAACTGAACCGTGGTTCGGTTTGTTTGCAGCGTGAAAACACGTTTTTGGATTGTTTGGACTTTCGGACCAATTACAGGAAGTTGAGGCAGGCGATCATCACCCATTAAACAATAGAAGAGGAAAAAGCCGCGGTAGCACACAAAGACATATTTGTCATTCGGTCCAAAGAAGAAATCAAAAGTCAACAAAATGAATTTGTCAATTTATTTTTCTCACTACAGCGGTGATGGACGTACTGTAGGTATGTCATGCAAAGTTCTTTAGTGTGCTGTGAAACCAAAACTAAAATACTAGCTAACCGGATCAAATGTATAGAATGTAACAAAAACATGAACCTTTCAAGCGTGAAAACGCCCTTAAATTATGGAAAATAGCTGTGCGTTAAAAAAAACAACTGCCTTTTAAAGCATTACAAAATAACCCACTGGAACGAATGTGCAGTTTTAGCAGAGTCGGCCCGCAGTGATGGACTATTTTGTGCAGCTCAAAAGGGTTTCTCATCCTCCAGTAAATGTCCTTTTATGCTGAAAAACAAAAAATGCATATCATCAACCAAGGGCCTATACCACAATAGACTGTAGTGGGAGATGAATAAACGCGGGTGTGGAAATGAACAGCAAGTCTCTTTAACTCGATGGAAGGAAACATGCAGCCTTGGAGGTGACTTAAGGCTGTGCAACCCTGTAGTGCATGTGAACAGAAGAGATTTCAATGCTGCCGATAAATAGAAAGTGCCAGAACCAACCAAATCACGGATGTCTTGCGCACCGCCATCACGTCAGTCTTTTAGTGTTATCGAGAGCCTTCAGTCTTGGCTCGTGTAGGGTTCGATGCTGAACAATGTGATTTATAATCCCATAATGCCAAGAGGCAATGGGGCGAGCTCTCTCTGGCTGACATCTCCCTGTTGGGACAAACAGGATGAACTGCTACGATTTCAGACCATGCTTGTTGCCAAACTACACCAAGAATATGGGGGACAGTCTAACACGGCTAATAGAGCAATAGCCTATGCATGTCTACCATTTTATTGCGCATGCAATGATTGATAGTCTACTTTGGGTGAGAAAGGAACTCAAATCCGCCTCCAGTTATTTAATGTTGGCTGCTGCATGGTTCCCTGTCTGAAAAATTAAATCGTGTAGACTGTAGACTGTAAAAGTGCTAACTGTGAGACTGCGAGACTTCAGTTGTCTAAAAGTCGTGTGATGTAAGCCCAGCATAAGGCGAACCGCCTCGCGTTGAAAGAGAAAACGATGGTGAAAGTACGGACTTTGCCTGTTGAGCAGAACATATTCATTAGACTTTCAAATACCTATGGACAACATGCTAGTAAAAACCATGACTGATTGATGGTGAACGAGTCAATCCAGAGGAAGCCATTTGGGCTTCAGTGAGTGAGATGTTCCACTTGTTTCTTTGAGGACGAGGACTCCATGTGCGATATTTATCTGGGAATAAGCAGAGCACTTTTATTACACCGTCATATCACAAACATGTGCAGTTGATTTAGATGCTATGCACTGCTCTAGCAAACCCCCAAACAAGAGACTCCCATCTGCTATGATTACAAATTGTTTCCGTAAATGTAGTAAATGTAGATTTTCTAACGATATCACCTCCGGTTTTATTGCTAAAATAAAACCTACGCTGGCACAAAGTCGCCTGTGGGCGGGTCAGGCAGGGGACAGCAAAAGCAAAATGGCTGAAGGTGGAACGAAGCACATTTGACTCAAGTGAAAGGGATCATTCTTTAATTTAAGAGGATGATGGGTTATTGACCGTTACTTGGCAACGCCCAGAGGTTTAAATGAATGCCCTGATCGTGCACTGAAAGCCTGTGTGTGTGTGTGTGTTTCTGTACGCTGCAGTACTCACTGTACTGTAGCTATTACTTACTACGGTCACTTCACAGTTGACTTAACGCAGCCTTTAGAGCTATTATCTTTAGAAAATACATGGCTCTGCATATTTTTCTCCCCTTAATTATTGTTTCCTAAATGTATCCGTCTCTCATTACAGGACTGCTGTCCCCTTCTTATAGTTCCATTCTCGTTTCATTTCTTGTGTCTTTCTGAGGCAACAGCCTTACACTGGAAGCACTGTCCCGGCCAAATCCTGAACCGCAAGGTGGTAAATACTCCAGTTCACTAAATCCAGAACAGCTGCATGTGTGCGAGCGCCCTCCCCTCCAATTCCCTGCAGCCTCCCAGCATGCACTGGGCGTCTTTGGCCCAATCCAGCAAGGATTTGCCTACTGATGGTTCCACTCGCTGGGACAGTGGACACGGGACAGAGGCCCACTCCCCAAGAGCCCAAGAGCGCTGGGAAAGAGACACAGTACACTGTACACAAATCCCTTTTCCTCCGGGCACCATGAGAGTGTCGTGAGAATGAGAGATGGCAGACAGGTGGACCTGCAGCTAAAGCATTCCTTTTAAATATCGCCAATCTGACCGTATTGTAGCCGTTTCAGGCCTGAATGCACACCTCCCTAAATGTAATGGCACACAGCCCACAGGTATGCCTTTCAGACTGCCCGGCCGCGTAATTCAAAACCGTGGGCGGCGTAAGCTAGCTCTGATTGCGGGGCTAATGCGTGTGAGCTGTGAGCTGCTACTGTACGCTCTGGCAAGAGGCCAGGCGCGATAGCATTGCTGAATGATGAGATACATGCCCAGCGGTTCCTGCAGAAGCTTTATTTTAAAAAGAGGCGGAACAGAAATCAATGGGCGTCGTTAACCGCGCAATCGGTGTCCTCATGGAGAGCAACCAAATTTGGCAGCTCGCTGGAGCAATGCAATGGAACTCTTACAATGACAGTAGAGTTTTGACAATAAACGTGATTATAACAATGCGGTTGTTTTCACACGACACGCACGTCTTTATTTTTCCATTAGGACGCGATGGAGGTAATCACCGACTTCATCCGGTGCATCACGCTTTCTGGAGTGACACTCCATCTGGTCTTTGGAGGGAGCGATTGCAGCGGCAGTCGCCATGTCTATGCGGGTGCATTGTGATATGACTGATATCCATATGGCTTCACATAAAACACACACACACACACACACACACACACACACACACACACACACAGAGCTGTTAGCATGGGTTCAGAGGTCAGTCGCGTGCCAAAGTTCCCGCTGGGCTGCGAGAGAACCGTTATGACAGCCCCGGTTGATCCCATCAACCCGGCTTGTTGACCCACAGAACATCATTCATGTGGGAAAGCCTGGATGTTGAACACTAAATCAGCTCTGGGGTGACCCCACGCTGCCACTCCCGGGGGGGTTGAAAGAGATGGCGGCAGAATAGGACACAAAGTAGGCGGGTATGCTATACGGACGTCTGCCACACACTCGTAACACTGTTAGACTGCACGCAGCAGCATTTACCCTGGGCTTCCTGTTGTCTGTATGTGTGTGTGTGTGTCTTTGTAATTGCCCGCGTGCCGTTTTGTCAACAAACAGGGAGTGCAAAGTACAGGGGCTGTAGGATTCGGATTAAAATTTAAATGAGCCAATTAAAAGCCTTAGCCAATGTGCAAACGCGGCTGCAACAAAAGCAGTAAACAAACACAAACAACTATGAGGAGGATCATTTCTATGGCTGGCTGGCTTGAGTTTTTATAATGGCAATACCTCGTAACAAAAACAATACCATTTTAACAGGGGAATATCTTGCCCTTTGTTTGCCCTTTTTTAAGCACCAATACACGTATGTAATTGCCAGATTAACACAAATAGACAATTCCCTTATTAAGCAACAAGTGGGCACAAACACACAAATAGTTAACCGTCCCCACTGAATACTGGTGCTCTCCGGCAGACGTCACATCCTCCAGATGGATGCTACACGGTGGTGGTGGTGGGTCCACTATGGTGTGTAAAGCGCTTTGAGTACCTAGAATAGCACTAGATAAGTGTGGTGATTATTATTATTTTTTTTTACTAAACAAGGCCAGGCTGGGTTATCATCATTATCTTTGGCCTCTCATGAATAAAAAAGAAAAACATTTCTTTAACACTGTTCTGTATGCCTTGAGGGGTGCTGTTTAATTATGGAAAAACCTCCAATAGCAACCGTAGTTGAATACTCTTCTTTGTCCTTCTGACAATTATTAAAAAACAAAGCTTCAGAGCCGGAATCCACGAACAGGGACATGTTCTGGCTTTGGAAAATGCAGGGTTGTTTGGTTTTTCTTCATGCAGTTCTTTAGTTTTAGTTTTTAGTGATCATGTGTTTTCAAAAGGTAAAGACATAACTTGAAAAAATGTGAAACAGCAAAAAAAATTATTGTTATTACAATACAGATTTACCGTTGAATAAATACAGTGTCAAAACTCACAGTAGAACCAATTCTGTTTTCAAATTTGTATAAATCACACACGTGTCGCAAATGCTATTTACATGCCATATGCCCGATTCGCCTCACACAACGAGATACATCAATAATGCAATATTTTGGACAACAGCTTTACAGATGTAATTAAATGACAGCCTGGTAAACCCATGGGGGGGAGGGGGGGGTGTCTCATGATGTCAACATGAGACCATCCGTCCATGTCAGCTTGCCTAGAGCCGCAGGCATTCTGCCAATCCCTCAGCACAGATCAGACCCTCCGGCTTCAGATCTCGGGACATCTTGTGTGTAAGCAATAGAGAGCCAACATAAAACTTTCTGCTTTCTGTTCCAGAAGTAACACAACAATAGCACAAATTCAATCAATTCTAGCTGAAGAATATAACTGTTTCTCAACCGTATGTCACAGACTTAATTCCTTTTGTCTAGACAGCGATAGCCAGTTTACATAAACTAAAAGAGGTGTGATTGTTTATTTCATATTTAATGTATAATATAATATATAATATTTAAAATAAACACATTTTCAGGAAGTCCATGAGCAGTCTGACTTAAACAACACAAAGCGTTAAAAACGGAGGAATTCATTCATTTCGTGTCAATTTGTAACATATGCAGCTCCTTCGGATGGTGTAAAAGCAGCAACATGACTCCAGTGTGGGTGGTGAATTCATGTGGAAATGTAGTTGCTGAACGTAGGAAAATAATCACGGTTGTACCTTTGTATAAAATAATGAGGTGCAAATACAACAGTGGACAGCCATATACAGTATCTGGAATATAAATAGAGTAATACAATAAAATGTCTCAGTTATGTTTTAATAAGAAGCACCACATGCTAGTGGAATAGAGGCTAGCCTCTAACTAGATCTAACTGCCACACTGCCAATAACGAAGCGGCAATAATGAACATTCATCCCTATTAGAGGGCTAGCCTCCAGGGCCAAGCTGCCTCACCAGTTAGAATCTGCTGCCCTCGACTCCATCTTTAAGCCCAAACTGTCATACTGCACCCCTTTAAGCATGTATCCCATGAGCACCGCCGCCTCTCCCGAAGATACCGTCCTTTTGCTGCCTTCAGCCAACCATGTGGCTGAGGCACAGGAGACGGTTGAGAGTCCCTGGGGAGTCGTGAGAGCAGATTATCACCTCACCCAGTAGATAAACAGTAGTCACTCATCACAAACAGGACAAGGCGCCTGAGTGGTCTGTTGCTCTAATACCGTGCCACAGCACCGTTAGGCTAGCTAGAGGGGGAGTTTCTGCGCGGATACAGCCTGCCTCTGTTCACTTGGGAAAAGCCATGCCAATTTGGACCAGCCGGTCCTAGCTGGCCGCGTCGTCCCTAGAGGAATTTCCTTCCTGATCCTGCGTAGAATCAGCGGCATCTGCAGGCTCCACTCAGCCAAGATTCCTTATTCCGCCGCAAAAAGAAACGGATGTATTGCGGCATCTGCTAAAACGCACGTAAGCTAGGGGATGGGGCAGCTGTGCTTGCATCCACCCCCATGCATGCACTAAATATGACCTCACCCGGGCCTACCTCATCACATGCCATCACCAGTTGGCAAAGTCTGCAACCTTGTTTTCTGCCCAGTTGGAGACTTCAAACAAAGGGGGTTATGATGGATGTCATCTTGGTTCATCTTGGCATTTCAAACCTGTCGGGGTTTCACGTTACGGTCACGTGCGTCTTTCTGGACAGTGTGAGCGCTGTGTTCCTCTCAGAGCCCTGCAGCTTCTCAGGGGGACGGTGAAGGTAAGATGAACGATGGCTAAACACATCACACATCACCCTGACACAGGGCGCAGCATTCCACACTCATATTTATACACACACGGCACGCTAACGGGCGTAGTCTTGTCAGGCGCGGGTAACGTCGTAGCGGATTTACGGCTGATAAAGTCTCTATTATTTCATTCCGTTCCCCGACTTTTAAATGAAGGTAATAGACAAGCTGGTGGCTCAATCTCGCCGACGCTAAGCTGCGACGTAATGAAGAGGCAGCTGGGAGGAGGGGTGTCCGCGATAAGCGCGTGGGGGGGGTACTGACGGTGAAATGTGGTTAGAAAACACAATTAGCAACAACGCTTGCCACCTCCCCTTATTCCTCTGCAGCGCACGGCACCGGGATCCCACCACACACTGTGCAGCTGGGCCTCAGCACAAGCAGAGAAATTCAAAAGGTTTTCCCTTTCTCAGCGCCCTATACGTTCCACGCATCCTCCTGTGACTGTGTAAACAGCGCAGCTATGCAAAGACCATCAAAGCAATGCTGCAGCAGCGCTGTAGGGTGGGTGGGTGGGGGGGGGGTCAGAGAAGAAGGCAACTACCATTGATCACTATTTCCTCCGCACTGCTTTATTCCTCCGGAGTCCGGCCCCTCCACTGTGCGGATGAAAGCCTCGCTGCACGAATGAATTCCAGAGCTGCCTTCATTTAACAAGCCTCACGTTCTACCCACCCCCTTGACAGGAGGTGTTGACAGGCAGGCAAGATAAACCATTGGCGGCTTGCGTGTTACCTTTCCTGTGTGGAAATGTATTTGTCCGCGTTAGTTTGCATGCGTTGGATGGGTGAGCATGATGTTAGGGTATGAGCAAGAATACCTATGTCTTTGGGACTCCACACACAAAGAATGAAAGGTTAAAAAAACCATGCTGATCTTGTGAGCTCAAGTTTGACTGGATATGGGTCTGGGACCCCTCAATTCAAAAGCGCTTCTCACAAAGGCGGGGCTAATACGTTTCAATCAAACCTCCTTAAAACACGATTGGACTACAGTATCTTCATCTCAACCAATCAGACAGAAACAGGCGTCGTAATGTAAACAGTGACCAACAGTTTATCGCCCAGTCGATAAACAGTATTTATCGACAGAATGTAGGCAAAATGTCTGTTGATGACAATTGTCTTTGTAAGACACATTCGTGAGTAAAGGGTACGTTTCTAACAGAACAGGGGAAGATAAGGAAATCTCAAAGAACAGATAGCAGAATTAGAAGTTAGATTAGCTCCAGTACTAGAGAAGGAAACCAGCCCCAATATTTCAACCACCGACAAACAGGGTCATGACTGCAAGCCGATGCCTTCTAAAACGCCATGGAGGCTCAAAAAATTATCCTTATACAATTATTACAGAATATCAAATGTCCTGTTGATGTCATTTCTATAATTATTTTACCAACACAATAAAGAAGATCTTCGTCACTATTAATGGCGCTCACTGATAGATCAAACTCTTCCCATCGGTAGCCCAGTTGTCTGTTCTGTTAACACACTGCTTTTCTGATACAACTGCAGAGATTGCTGCACTAACCTTCTCAAGCGGAGTGATTGTAAATAGCTTGTAATGGCGAGGAATGGCTTTCAGCATACGTACGGTGATTGCCGTCATCTTAGGAACAACTTCAGCTGACCGCTGATTGGCCGACATTTTTCCTCACGGGCGACAAACGCTTTTGAATGGAGGGGTTCCAGACAGATATCCACGGCGATGATCTCATTAATGCTGATCTCGCGAGGCTACAGTTTATAAAAATAATTATTTTTTCATGGAACCTTTTCAATTAAACGTTTAAGGAGAATGTAATAATAATGACATTACTTTATTACGTTTATCACGCTATTACAAAATATAACACAGCATGACTTGTGCATCTGTGTGTCTGTGTGTTGTCCTGAACCTAGTAAAAAAAGCTCTCTTCCCTCCCGCAGGTGGCTAGACCTCAACAAATCCATAAACCATTCTCCATTCAGCTGAGACGGGGGCACAAGGCCAACCCCCCTCCCCCTCCCTCCCCTCCCCTCCTCCTCAGGCCTTGCCGAGCAGGAAAGGAAGTGCTGCCAACCCCAGGTGGCTGGCATCCGCTGGGCACTGTGTCAGCAGACACACAAGAGGCTGAGCCAGGACACGGAGTGTACACAGCTCTAAAGCTAAGAAGAGCGGGGGGGGGAACGGAGAGAAATTGATAAAAAGAAGGTACAGAATTTTGTTGAGAAAGTAAAACTGTAAAAAAAAAAAACATCACGGGAGGAAAGGTGCAGTGGGCAACTTTGGAGAATCGAGCAACATTTGAGTACAAGCCTAAGGTGAAGGGAACGCCTTCTTGCATCTGAATGGTACCATTTCAGTGGAATGCTGTGATTGGCATGGACAGGTAAGGAACTACATCTTGCATCTGATTGGTTGAAGCTGATGGGTAGAGCCGTTATTGCTCCTCTTTGAATCTGACATTGAGTGCCTGTTGTACTTTTTTTGAAACTCTTCTTCGCTTGATTCTCCAAATGTTGCTTTCTGCACCTTTACAGAAGGCAAGCAAGTAAGGTTGAAGAGAGAAATTGGAGGAGGATATAATATGTAGCAGAGTCAAAGGGAGCAGCGAGGTACATACAGTATATTCTACTGAGCGGACAAATAAAATATAGTGACCTTTAAAATAAAAATGGGGTTGCTGTTGCCGAACTCCTGAGAGTTTTTACCAAGTCTAGTCAGACGTGAGTCACCACTTCTAAGTGTTAAACTGAAGTCCATGTAGCGCTACTACGCAGGAGCGAGCTTTAGTAAATAAAGCAGCCCTCTAGAGAATCTGATTCCGCAGCGCAGACCCACGGACGCTACATGTCCAGTTGCTGATATTTATTCCCGGGGGGTGGGGTGCCGAGGAGGAGGAGGAGGAGGGGGGAGTGGGGATCTGCCTGATAAATTGCAGACACACGTGAAACCTAGGAGTACCCTAATTTGTTTGCGTCTCGTCCCGGGGGAAAAACGACGGCGCACCGTTATTTAGGTTAGTGCTTGATAAGGACAAGCAACGAGAGATTGCCGGAGGAAGACAGCCTTGAGGTAGCGTTAATATCCCGGCCACTGTCGGAGGGATACATGGTACGTCTGATAGTACGCCTCAAAATAGATAATAAATAAAGGCGATTCAGCGGTGTGGAAGGATTAGAGAGGATGAGTATCAAACTTAAATAGCCCATGGCCCGCTTACCATCATATCTTTTGCAGGGGTAGGGGGGATTAAAATATTTCCCCTACTATGAACGAAACAGCCTGATGACATGATGGTGATGAAAGGGGACACAAAACTGAAACAGAATAATAAAATTAACCAGATATTATACAGCGGGGCCCATAGATAGATTAAGAGGGTCACATCTGACCCCAGGAGGTCCATAGTTTGTGTGCGTAGCACCAGATACAGACGGTTGTTTTATGGGTTTGTGTGTCTGCCTCCAAATATCACACAAAAAAACCCCAATATATCCCATGTAGTTCTGCTTTGCACACCCGACCCATCCATATTGTACTATACACATGTTGGAGAGTCCACACAGAGGGTGTAGCTGATATAACTAGTTTTTTTTTTTTTTGCTCTGCTGTACCCCGGTCTCCAATTCCTATTCATATATCCTCTGGCAGACATGTTGATGAAGCGAAGTCTCTCCCAGTCTCATCCCCTCATGGCTTTATTTGGACAGCGGAGGACAGATGCCCCCCCCAACCCGGCTTTGATCACGCCCTGGGGACTGAGAGAATGACTGATGGACTGAATCCTCCCTCACTGACCAGCCGTCTCCTTACAGGGACAGGCAGAGACAGAGCTAGCAGTGATCTCTGGTGATCTAAAAGATACCTGGCCTCGGGCAGTGACCCACCACAATTCTCACTCCTGGAACGTCTGGAACAGTGGTTCTTAACCTTGTTGGATATACTGAACCCCACCAGTTTCATATGCGCATTCACCGAACCCTTCTTAATGTT
>JAOEHI010051079.1:21384-50464 GCA_025447815.1 Percopsis transmontana | reverse complement strand
AACGCACTCACACACACACACACACACACACACACACACACACACACACACACAGACAGACAGAGAGAGAGAGAGATTGAAAGAGGGAGAGAGAGAGGGAGAGAGAGAGAGAGTGAGACAGAGAGAGAGAGAGAGAGAGAGAGAGAGAGGGAGAGAGAGAGAGTGACAAAGGAGGAGAAAGTGCTGACGGCGGGAGACTTGAGAAGTGTGACGGCGCGACCCACCTGGACATGACTCCTCTCTTCTTCCCCCCCTCTCCTCCTCCCCCTCCTCCTAGCACACACTTTCTCCTAGCACACACTTTCTCGGTCCCTCTCTATTTCTCCACTGTCAGAGCGGCGAGAGAGAAGCGCCTGGACCCCCCCCCCTCTCTCTCTCTCTGTCTCCGTCTTTGTCATCAGTCTGGAGTCTTTCCAGATCCTCCGGATTTCTGCTCCGCTTGCCGTTCCGCAGGAGACAATTCCCTGAGCTCAGCACGGCGCGACAGGACTCTGGAGAAGCGCGGCGGGAGGGGGTGCGAATTTGGAGACCTTTGGAAGGGAACTGGGGAGTCTCCGGGTTTTGAGGCTTTGATTATTGATCGTTTCTGTAAAAGCCCAGCTCCCACAAGGGGGGTGTGGGGTGTGGGGGGTGGGGGTGGATGGGGGGTGGCTGAACTGAGCAGACTGGCGCGAAGTGAAACAGGAGAGTGCAGAGAGCCACACTGACAGCTGTAGAGCGCGTTTCGCCACACAGAGCAAAGTGGGAACTTGCAGCTGAGTACCGCATCCTTCCCTTGAAAAGAAGACAAATTCCCGGTGAAAACGCACAGAGAGAGAGAGAGAGAGAGAGGAAGTGATTTGACACTTGAAGCCGAACAAGGCTTCTTTCTTTGCTTAGACGTCCCCCCCTTTGTCTCGTCCGTCCGTTTCCACCCGACTAGCGGAGGCTCACCATGCAGGTGTCTATAGCCTGCACGGACCACAACCTGAAGAGGGGCAATGGGGACCACAGCAAGCAGAATGCCACCAGCCCCAACGTGGTCAACCAAGCCCGGGCCAAGTTCCGCACCGTGGCCATCATCGCCCGCAGCTTCGGCTCCTTCACCCCCCGACACCACATCTCCCTGAAGGAGTCCACAGGGAAACACACGGGCATGAAGTACAGGTGTGTGTGTGTGTGTGTGTGTGTGAGAGAGAGAGAGAGAGAGAGAGAAAAGGGGGTGGAGCGAGGTGCGGAGATGTACTAGTGTTATCCAGTCTGAGTTGTTTGGTTGTATGTTTTGTTTGTATTATTTTGTTCCTACCCCCTCTCCTCGTGTGTGTTTGTGTATTGTGTATTTGTGTGTTCCGGTGTGAACTGTTACATTAGTCATGTTTTGTATCTTCAATCGTGCCGGTGCATTTAACTATGGAACACCACAGATGGTTCAATAAAGCTTATGTTGCTTATGCTATCTTATGTGGTTATTTTATTTTTTCCCCCAACATGTCCATACGAATGAATTGAATTCAGGCTTACTGACCCTAATCGTATAGCCAACTTTCTTTTATAAACTGATAGATCTGATCCCTTCGACTGGCTTTGTTTTTTGGCTGACAATAAACAAAATCAGTAGAAATTGTATTCTGCTCATACAGTATACTGTATTCTTATATTTTGCCATGTCAGCTAAAGCTAGTTCTGAGGTTTTGATTTGAACTCATGGATTTATGATTCACAGCTACGCACTGGACCTGCAGAATATTGACCAACCAGAATGCAGCTAGCAGTTGTTCCAATGCTGTCCTACAGATGAATCCACTACTTAAAAAAAAATGCTTTTAGAAAGCTGAATAAAATGTACTTTGTCTAGTAAAAACATTCCCCATTGTCTTCCCTAACAGACCCCTTTTATTGTGTAGTATTTAAATATAAGCCATTCTTCTCAGTGCCAGATGAATAGAAGAGCACTTAATGCCAAGCCGGCGGAAGTTTTTTTTTCTCTTTCAAATGTCATCTATCCCAAGAGCCATTTGTTTTGTTGTCTTATTACAAGGCGGCATCTGGACTGGAATATTGTGGAGGGGCATGGCCACAGGTTGACATGCATATTGCTACTACTTGATTGAACTAGTGCCTTTTTTGTTACGTTTATCAGGCCATCTTCTAACCTCCGTCCTTCATCTCACGTTCCTTGCAAACTATGTCACTATGGCACATTATCTTTAGACCTCACTGTACTGGATATAAAGGATATTGAGCAGATATCACATGTCAAATCCATCTAATATTGAACATGTGTCCTTTAATACTCACCTTGGAAAATAACATACACAGAAATCATTCAGAAAGATTGCATGAGTGTGACGGCTGTATACCACAGGAATAAAACCAAGGGGGGATCCGTAAGACTGGAAGCACACACTCGCACACTCGCACAGTCCCGTCCGTAGAGAGTGGCTACCATAGGGCAGTGCAGTCTCCCTGCCTGTCAGTTGATCCTTTAAAGTGTAATAGGAAGTAGACAGTGGAAGACAATGACCATGGCTCTCTAGTCGGAGTCACTCTGCAGAGACCACTGGGAGGGAGAGAGAGAGAGAGAGAGAGAGAGAGAGAGAGAGAGAGAGAGAGAGAGAGAGAGAGAGAGAGAGAGAGAGAAAGAGAGAGAGATGTGTTCATATGCCGATCACTCAGCACTACATTGTCTTCTGCTGACCATAAGACCCTCTGAGATGTACCAACCAATCTATTTATCCCCCCCTTTCACCCTCCGTTCCTGAACCCAGGGTTCTACACCACCTGTCTTGGCAGTGTAGTAAAATCACTTAGGGGATTTGTTTCTGCACCGTTTCTCAGCAATGCCCGCTTTCATGCATTTTGTTTTTCTTCCTGGACCTAATTTGTCTTACATATGCAATATGCTGTATATGCATAAATAGATCACAATGGAACATACAGATAATAAAATATTTAAAAAGGTATTTCCTTTTTTTGCTACATTTTAATTTCAGATCAATACAATACATGTTTCTGTTTCCTGGCTAGCTTACAATTTGAGCTTACAATTTAGCCTACAATTCTGAGGCCAGTAACACATAAGGGCATGGTGTGACAGTGAATGTCAAGTAAATGAAAGACAGCATTTCATTAAGTATTACCTCTGGGGACTTCCTGTTGCGTGAGATGTTTTAGAATTGAGAATTACATATTTGAGCTATTTTGTGTGGAACCAAGACAGTACAGTGTTTGAGTCAACAGGAAGATCTCTGTTACGCTTACAGAGATCAGTTTAATATGAGTCAGGGTCTTTACTGTATCCCCCCACCCCCACCCTACCCCACTTGGAGTAAGGAAAGGAAGAGAAGCGACAAAAATTGTGTTTCACTAGAGATAGAGAGACTGCACCATACCTAACCTAACCTAATTTGTTACAGGGATGGAACAGTGTACGCATAAATAGTTGATCTAAAGGCTGCCAGTGTGCCCACAGTTTGATCAAAGCTGTTTGTGTTGTTTGCAGTAGGGAGGAGGACAAATAATAAGGAGGACAAATAGAGAGCAAATTACAAAAATGCTTAAGAATAAGAATTTTTGACATTCAGTGTCCCCAACCAACGCATTATCTCTTGTTTGTTGCCATAGTGACATGCCGAATAATCACATCCATGGCTCTGTAGTTCCATCGTTCCAATTTGGAACTCAGGAGCGCCAGGAGCGGTTCACAGCCGAGGAGACCGACGTTCTCGTCAGGGCTGTAAAAGATAGAGAAGTGACATTGTATGGGGATGGGAGAAACCCACCCAAATTAGCTTCCGTTAAACAGGCGTGGGAGGAAATTGCCACTATTGTTTCTATTATTATTCTACTATTGGTCAAACAGGTTAGCTTGATCCGTCATCAATTAGCCTGAATCATTTATGTAAATGTGTATGCTAGATTTATGCCTATCTTGTTCACATCTTCATGGACAGCACAATGATTTCCTTGGTGTGGTCATATTTTTCCTTGTAATTATGTATGGTTTGCAAAAGTAGGAACTTGTCACGATTGGCGCGCACAGGCCTATGCGCGGTCCGTGCGTGCCTTCGCTATTTGCGCACCTTGGAGGGATTAGCCCTACAGGTGCGCCTCCTTTAGTTTTGATTGGGGGACTATTTAAGTTCGGCCAACAGCGCTATGTGCTGTTGGTCATTGTTTTCGCTTATGCCCTGTGTGTGTGTGTGTGTTTCTGTTATTAAAACAACGCTTAATAACGTTTCACCCGTAATTCCGCTTGTGTGTGTTTCGCTGGCTCGCGCTTACTCTCGCTCATCACGCACCGCTGTTACAGAACTGCTGCGTCCGTGTAGATGAGAGAAGCAAAGCCAAGCATGCGCCCTTAAAATAGCATCTGAATAATGCGCCACTGACTTTAGACTAGGTTTTTCCTGATCAGTGGCGGAATTGTTTTCTGAAACTGCAAAATAGCACCAGGGAACGTTTGCGCCTGAACACGCCTCCTCTTTTCACTGAACCGCCCCCGGGAGCGCAAATTCATTCCCTAATTTACCGGCCTTCGTCTGTGGAGGGAAAAGTCCGCTGTGCGTCGGGTGCAAAATAGGAATGATACATGCGTCGGTGTACAAAGTCAATTAAGCTGGGTGCAAGATAGGGCCCAAAAGGTTTCATTATTATTTCAGTTTCAGGTAACACGGAAACTTAGACTGCTGGTGTGTAAAGGTGTCAAATATAGTCTGTAAATAGCTTAAACATGAGAACATTCACATTTCTTCCTTTTCAGCACAGTTTGAGATGTCTTCAGGGGGTTTAACATAACCAGGCAGTAGACGAGAAGAAAACCAACGATATCCCCAAGTGTGAAAGTCTCCCCTTCCTTTTTGTTATTGCTTACATCTGGAGGTCTTTGTCCAGTATAATAAAACCAAGACAGTAGCACCCAGATCAATAAACGACATACTCTTGATTTTTCCAATTTCCTTTATCCGTGTTGTGTTTCTCACTACTGTCAGGTTTGCATCGCCACTGTAGGCAGCTTCAATTCATTTTTGCAAGCTCTACTAAAATAGTCAGACTGTGAAAACGACAACAAAGAAAACTTCCTTGACTAATAGTCAATTTGCTTCTTCTTGTTAGGTGCTCCGGTTCACTGCACACATTATCTGTGCTGTTTTGTTGCTGCGTAACCCATATATGAGTGGAGCAGTAAGTCCCAGTGTGACAGCTGAGGACTGTCACATTGAACACCGCGCAGAAAAGCGCGGTCTGTCAGCCGCTAAACCGTTGCTGCGCCGTCGGGCGTCCTGACAGAGCTGATAGTGTGGTTAATCATTGTGACTGCTTGGCAGAGCTCAACCCCTGTTCTCTTTCATTAGACAGCATTTCATAGTGATTGTACCACTGTCTACGTAAAGCAGAACAACACTGCATTATATTTATCTTGTGTCCGTAGACTCGGACACAAGAACAGTTGTTGTGTTGTGATTGGCAGACTAAACGTAGCCTATACTGTATATTGCCACGTCGATTTCCCCTCTTACGTTTTCTTCTAACCTGACCTCTCAAGTGTGGGATGAGCCTAGCTGCGGTGGTTGAGCATCATCCCCGCATGAGATGCCTTCTCTGCTCCAATTCCTCTTGGTTTTTGTAATTAAAAGAAGTGCCAGGAGGGGCCCATGAGCCTGTCCTGCGGGCCTGTGCCCTGTCATCGTTTTACTGGCGAGACGGTGCAGCCCAAGTTGGCACTGGAGGTTGTCTGAGAGCCGTTTAGATGGAGAGCCAGGGAAACCAAGTTGTGCATGCTGAAGCAGGAGCGCAGACAGACTGGCAGATGGTAACGGCAAAATGTGCTGACTTTGTTTTCCCCACGTCCACTCCGTCGCAAGATGGAGAGGGAGAGGCAGAGTTAACGGACCGGCTAGACAGAGAGAGAGAGAGATGTTTATGATGCAGGCTTCCATGACAGTTCAGCCATTCCTATTAAATTGATGTACATCGTTTGTGTTTAGGCTATTTTATTGAACTTAACTGCTGTTTTTCTTCTTTTAATCCTGTTAAGTGTACTGACTGTAACAGGATTAATGTCGATGTTGTAAACAAGAACCACTGGTTTTTCATGTGCCTTGCTAAAGCCTCACAGGCAGAACCTCTCCTTTTTAATGTATGCAAACTAGCAGTTTTTCGGTTGTGCCTCATAGCATTCCGAACTGTTCAAATGTTCAAGTTCATTAAGTAACTACAGTAATTTCTCCTTAGGGTGATGAAATACTTTGCACTTGAACAGACGATGAAAGATAAATTAATGTCAGTCTCTCAGGATGAATCAGTAACAGATGGCAGTCCTAGCTTTACATAAACGTAACAAATATAGCGTTCACTGTACTATGTGGACGACCAGGAAAACCAAAAATTCAATGTAATCCAGGTGTCACTAGCTTGTATGAAATGATTTGATGTGCCATTGGGACACTGAGTCATGTTGATAATCTATAAGTAGGCATCACAGAACAGGGTTGCTTGGTCTGACAATTAGATTGGAGTCAACACAGTGGCACTGGAGTCAAGCCAAAATGAAATATGTAGCAAATGATCAATACAGATTGTGCAGTCTGAATAGCGTTAAACAATCGTGCTACAGTGCACAAACAAAGATCTCAGAGAGTTTTTAATATGGTAGAATAATTTTAAGGCAGATTTCAGAGGGCATCTTATATTTTATGTCCTGTGAGACATCCTTGTATTCGGGGAGGAAAAGGGAGGAAAAATACAATAAGGCTTGCTGTAAAAAAAAAAAGAACACCTCACCTCATGCTGCTAACAAGCAAACGTGTCTATTGGACACGACACAAACACAGCAGGGGTGGGAAATGCACTGCAACATTGCCATTGGCTATGGGACAATGACAGTGTTTTCACAGTTTGTACTACTGATTCGATTCCTGCATGTAATCCTTCATTGTCACTTTACATCAATTAAAATCTTCGCCTGCCTCGAGTCTTGAGATTAGGTTTCACGTCTTTCTCTGTTCTCTGTTTTCCGTCAGGTGATTGTTTAGTGGCCGAGTCCATTGTGAGCACTGTAAGGGAACATTGTGTTATGCTATAGAGCCTTCCTTTCCATCCTGCTTTTCTCAGGATGGCATGCTTAGAGCTGCAGTACACCATAGCAACACATTAACACAAAGCTGGACGGACATGATACAAGAGCGAATCCATTTACATTTTGCCCCTGCTGCCTAGTCTGGCTGGCAGGCACTTTGATTATATTAAACACCACATCATTTGTGTGTATGTGTGTTTATCACCTGTACAGTACAGCGTGTGGTATGAGTGTATGTTTGTTGGAGTAAATATCAAATAGATTTCTCAAGCAAAACAAATGATGCTGTTTATGACCCCCATTTGAGGTAGTGCACGGCTAATAAAACACACATCCATACATTTTAATGTATTTACATCCTGCCTCAGTTTCTGTTTCTCCTTTAATTTCTCCTTTTATCTCCTACTCTATCTATTTACCCCCATCCTTCTCTGTCTCTCTCTCTCTCTCGCTCTATAGAGATAGCAGACAGCAGTGTAACACAATGGATAGCTGTTACCTTGCACAAAGTCAGCAAGTTCTCTCTCTCTCTTTCTCTCTCTCTCCTCTCTCCTCTCTCTCTCTCTCTCTCTCTCTCTCTCTAAATATACTGCAAAACTTAAAAGCCTGGGCTTTTATTTGAGGTTTTACCGTATATAACATTTATATTCCATGCACATGTATTACAGTCATTTTACTTCACATACTGGTGGTTGTACATAGATGCAAAGACACAAAAAATGTAATCTAGTTTGTGGATGTCGTCCTAGTTTTTTGCTTTCCACTTACATTATTGTGTGTGTCTCTGTCTTTGTATGTCTCTGTGTGTTTAGGTAAGTTTGAGCGTGTGTACGGCTATAATTATGTTGTGAGGGGTTGGGTCATGCCATTAGGGGTGTGTTTCCATGTTCCCTGTGAAAGCCATGTAATTGACTTCCTGTGCCCATGGCAATCTGAATTACTGTTCTTTAAAGTAAGTAAAGGGCTCCCTGCGTGGGCTGGCCTTGTGACATTTTCTTGTTTGTTTCTGTGTGTGTGTGTGTGTGTGTGTGTGTGTGTGTGTGTGTGTGTATCTGTTGTGTGTTTACAAGTTCAGGTGGTATTTACTGTAGTTTGGCATGTCGGTGAAACATTTAGTTTCAGAATTTAAACTTTGAATTATTGTATTATTTTGCAATGTATTCTAAATTTTACATATTTGGTAAGAATGTGAATCTGGAGGTGGGTCCCCCTTCCAACTGTCAAGTGCATCGTTGGTTTGCTGAATGTTGGAGATGAAAGAAGCTGCCACTGTGTTCTTCTGCTTTCCTAGTATAATCCAAATGATTCCATCGATTTTACGAGCTAGGACAGACAGTTTAATTGGAATGGTAAAGACATTTGCATCCTTAAGTCATAACTACATCTCTCTTTCGGTCTTCACACATAGGGAAAACACACATACACACTCGGAAATATATGTATTGTACATGGAAGCATTCACTCTATAGGTTGAAATATAGAGAAAGAGAGGGGGGCACAAGAACAGTGTAATAAGTAAAAATGACTGAAATGATACCGGAGGAAAGGAGACAGGTGGAGTAGGCGGGTAACCAATCAAAGACTTGGAGAGACACTCCCTCAGCCACCTCTCCCATATCACCGGTCCTGTTAATCCCCTTTTTCCGCTATCAGCAGATTGGAAAGAGCTTTGTGATGCTAGCAGACATGAAAAGAATGCCTGCCAGGGAAGTTTTGTCCCATATGTGCCTAGCTAGGCTAATACATCTATATGAATAGAAATGGGACAATGAATAGCCTGTTTTTAATCTGTCTAGGTTCCCTTTATTTATTTCTTGTCATACATACCTGTCTTTTTGGCAAACATCGGGCTCTCCATCCATCTATCCATCCATCCATCCAGCTTTCCATCCATCCATCAACCCACCCACACATCTTTTCCAGGTCTCTGTTAACACCATGCTGTTCTGCATCTTAGTCCAAGTGGTTGTTATGTTAGCAGCCTGTTTCTCTTTGAAATGTGCTATTAGCTCTGCATACATCTGCATGACATCACGCGCACACGCTTAGTAATTACAGCTTTAGTGACCCCCACCAGCCCCCTCATAGCTTTAAGCCATCCATCTTTCACTCCACGTGCTGTTTCACGGTGTTCCACGTGGCTTGTGGCTTGTCGTGAAACATCACACGGAGGACATCTGAGAGCCGCGTTGTTATACGTTAAAGCTATTACATTGTAATAATAGCTACACAGGACTAAATGCCTGACACGTTGTAGAGAATGAGAGAGAGGGGAGAGAGAGAAGGTACAACATGTATTGTGCTCAGTTGTGTGTGTGTATGTACAGTATAGCCCACAATGTAGCCTACGTATCTTAATGAGGCAAATTGGGTGAAAAAAGAATTGTCAATTAAATGAAAAGCTGAGCAACACTGTTTTTTATTTTTATGAAGCACTTTTCCAACCCAACCCTAATTGAACACACTCCACTTAGAAATCAGATTTAACTGTTAAATTTTCCATAGGCACACACATAAATACACAGCCCCCCATAGGGCAGTGAGATAGTGGTTTTTAGGTTGCTGTCTTCAATTACGCCGAGGATGTGGTACAGCAAATGAGTGCTGAATCTGTAGAAAGATAAAGGCCCACCTTCACATAGATCCAAGCCCACCGTGGTAATGAACCCTGAGCAGGTGCTCTTGTCATTGCTTCAGCCGCTATGAATAATGGAACAGACTGGCCCATGGGGACAACATAGTGCCATTTCCTCTGATAGCACGTATACAGTTTTCACAACAATCTCTTTCTTTCTTCTTTAGTTTTGTCATTCTGTGTTTCTTACTAATAGCGAAAAATGTGAGAAAAACAATAGAATACTAGATAGGGACATCTCTAAAATTAACAATAATAATATACAGAAGAATAACCGACTCATGGGATGACTGGGCAAGCTACAGTATAGTGCTGCAGTGTGGTACGTGGCCAAGCAGAGATGCTGGCTTGTTAATAATGCAGAACGGGCCATTGAAGCAGCTTATTCCTCATAGGTCACAATCTATTGTAACAAGTGAGGTAATGTATCTCAAGTGCTGGCCTTATCCCATATGCAGTGAAACCCAGTACAATGGTTTAAATACGGTCACAACCTTTGCCCCCATTAAACCTAAAGACCATTTTATAGTGCCAACAACATCCAATGAAGAATGGAAATCTGTTGATGGAGCAACAGTGAGACAACGTGTTTGATTTCTCTGTATGCAGTCATGGTCATTTGTGTATTTAGTGGGAAAGTATAACAAAGTAGTCACTGGAGACCCATGTTAATGTGCCTGGTGTGTGCCTGGGTATCTGATCTAAAGTAGACACAATCAAAATACAAGATGGACAGTTTAGACGCTGCCATAGTGGCATAATCCTAGGCTGGTTGCTGATCAGAAAATGCACTCTAAATCTATGAGTAATTCTGAACAGTTCATTTCAATTCCATTCAATTGAGACTGCTTTTCTTCTGTTTCATTAAGTTTCACTCAAGTGAACATAGGATAGAAAAACTCCACAAGCTTCTGTTGATCCCTGAGGGGAACGGATTCTCACAGTATGAATGACGTGGATTTACTGAGTGTGTTAAATACATTGTGATAATGGGAGCAGTGTTAATGATAATGTGCTGGAGACACTGCAGGATGTGCGGGACAGTGGCATTCCTCCTATATTTCCCTGCAGTCATATTGTATACATCCTTGACTGCTGTCACGATCAGCGCGCACAGGTCCGTGCGCGCACCGTGCCTCTCTTTTGTACCGCACGCCTGGGGGTGATTAGCGCTCCCAGGTGTGCCTCATTGCAGCAATGATTAGAGACTATCTAAGCTCTGCAACTGCACTAGGTGCCGTTGGTCATTTTTGGTTTGTACACCGCTGTTTGTTGTCAGCTCTACTATTAAAACATCGCTTATAGCGTATATCCTGTTCTCACCTGCGTGTGGTTTCCCTCTGGCTCGCACTTGCTTTCGCCATCCACCCTCCGACACTTACAACTGCCCAGAATAACCACTAGTGTGAGCTGAAAATAGATTGAATGTGCAGAAGGTGGGAGGAATTTTGAGAAACTACCTGACAGAATGTGTTCTCTATTAAGGAGTCCCTGTGCCCTGTCCTACCAAAACCACATTGGACTTGGTTAGCAACTGAGTCTGCTCTTCACAACAGAGGGATGTTGAAGCAAAACACCCCTTATTACGCCTATCAATTCCTGGTGAGTTACTGTAGCTAATACTGTATATGTCCAGCAGAGATCCTTCTAAGACTGTGCTCTACTTTGCTGAAAGGGGTGACAAACAACCTTAGGCTAACAGCTAATGCTCCGCAGGCATCTCTTGGACAGAATAAGCAAACTGTCGTCCCTGAACAGGTGTAGAAGATGAGCACGAGCAGTAAGGAAATCTTTTATTACTTTAACACAGTCTCTGTACAATGCACAGGTGGAATTTCAGAGATTGTGGAATAGGCTACTCTATGCATATTATATTAGGCTCCTTTATTGGTGTCTTAGCAATATCTATGGCACAATGCTTGGTTAGAGCTACCAGTGCGTAACCTCCATCCCCATCGGAATATCCATGATTTGAACATATTTAAGATAATATGTGTGTGTGTGTGTGTGTGTGTGTGTGTGTGTATATATATATATATATATATATATATATGTATATCAAGTAGTTCTTTTTTTGGTCAAATCAGTACGCTTAGCTCACCTTTAAGACACAGTAAGTGTGTTTATTGACATGACATCCTGCTAATGGATTCATTTCCATTGGAATATTGGGTTACATGTGTGCCAGGGTTTTTCTCTGTGTCTGTTTAGGCGTGTGGTGTGTCTCTTGACCCGCTCTGCTTTTCCCTGTCGGTACACAGCCTTCTGGCCCTGGGTCTCTGGACACTTTGAGCCCACAACGCAGCACTATGGCTGAGAACAGAATGGAACAAAATGAGCCTTGCGTCCCCCGTCACTGCCTAACCAATAACATTAGTTCACCATAGAAACACTAAAGTGGCTTTGGAACAAAAGGCTTTGGGCTCCAGGCAAATACATACAGTAACTGCTGAATATAGTTTCACTTCAGTTTGCCTGGATTGCCTGGATTGCTTGTCTCTCTCCCCTCATCTAACATATTTTCCTTTCATTTTCAAACTCTTCTGAAGTATTTTTTTCTGTATGTATGTATACAACGTGCATACTGTAGAGCATGCATTGGTGTTTATGGTTGACATTCTGTTGCCATCTTATGACGAGGCAAGGTTGCGAGAAAGGCCCACACTATGTATGGGAGCATCAGTTGCTAAAGGAGATTTGTTCCGGCATGATTCAGAGCTTAGAGGCAAAACAACACTCTCCACAATCTGGACATTAGGCCCAAGATAGCTGTTCAGACACACACATTGACGTCTTTCGCTGAATACAGAATGTATGAATATGCCAGGGTAGACCATATTATGCAGCAGTAAGGCACAGGAGAAAATTAATGACCTTCTCAAATTTTTACCACAGTTGGTTTCCAAAAACTTCCCTCCTTTATGTTTCTATGAAACATTTAATACACTATCATTTAAACATCACATCTACCTTCGCCAACTACATAAATGTGTGCTCTCGAGAAATGGTGGGCCCACATGATGGTGGTGGTGTCTTTACAAATTATGCTTGTTTTAGTCTATCTGTATTTTTTTTTACTTGTACAAAACTTTATAAATAAAAAAGAATAAAAAAGGAATTAGGTGACAACAAGTGACAACAAGTGATGACAGTGTCTGCTTCATGTATGTACAGTGTAGCTCAGTCAGCTGTTCAACAGTCTGATGGCTTGTGATCCTTGGCCATTGTTGAAAATGTATTGCAATGTGTGCGAGGTGTGCTAAAGAACACATGAAACAATGAAACAATGGACGCTGGCTTGGTTGGTAAATAGACGCAGCCTCGACAGGGGATAATAATGGCAGAAGACCAAGACAAATGAGAAGAGGTCAGCTCAAGGCATGTCATCTCATGTGCCTTATGGTGTACACACACAAGCCTGCTAAGCCAGCGTAACAAACCATTGAGATTTGGAAAGAATGATTCAGGCCTTGAACACAACAAAACATTTCACCCCCGCAGGCACTGAAAGTAACCGGAAGTGTGTGTGTGTGTGTGTGTGTGTGTGTGTGTGTGTGTGTGTGCGATAAAGGCGATGGCTGCTCCTGGCTGTGTGGGCTCATCGGCGCATACGTGTTACTGGTACAATTGTATCAGTGATACTTGTTATGCTAATTTATGCTAATCCACCCACTCTAAATTGTAGTTTGATTTCCCTTTATAATTTGTGAATATGTGTGTGCTTGTTTTTGTGTGTGTGTTCTGTACAGCATGTAAATGTACTGGTACTTTATCAACTACAATAAATATTGCACTTATCAGCATAATTACTACAATCCCAAAGTCCAGCAGATGTACAGAAATGTGAGAAGTTGTGGATAAAATATCAGTAACAGGATTAGATACAGAAAGGTAAATTATAAAGATGAACAATTCTAGATCCTTATGTAGCTTAGGAATGGGAAAGAAAGAGCATCTTATAATGTGCACATCATGTTCTATTTGTGGTATTGGCTGTGTTCACACGTGGCAACAGTAGTAGGTGTTAAGCGCGATTTTTCTTGGGAGGTGATTCTAAAGGTCAATGTTCTTTCCTACGAGCACACATACACTTTGTCATACACACACACACACACACACACCAGCAAGTTCGAGCGTAAGTTCAGGTGTAAAGTACATCTTAACCTTCCGTTAGGAGTAGCTATTTTCAAACTAGCGCTGCATTGAATTTCTGTTGCACCACGATCACTTAAGACGCAACTTAACTAGTAGTATAAGCGATCCATTATCAAAATATTGTCGCATTTAATGACGTTTCTATCGTTTCTATCGTACATTTTTCCTATTTTAACCTTTCAAGCCCGGCTGCCCAGCTGCCCCGCATGAATGTACCCCGTTAGGTGTGTGTCTTACAAAGTTAGCGGTGGATTTTACAATAAAGTAAAGTAGAATTTTTTTTTAACTGAATTAACGGAATAACTTTCGCTGAACAACAAAAGAGCCAACCGGAGTTTGTGCTGGTGATCTCAAGGTACAGAGAAAAGCAACCCTGTCAGGGTGTCACGATTGGCGCGCACAGGCCTATGCACGCTCCGTGCGTGCCTGCCCTATCTGTGCACCTGTGAGGGATTAGCCCCACAGGTGCGCCTACTCAGCTGTGATTGTGGGACTATTTAAGTTTGGCCGGTCATTGTTTTGGCTTATGCCCTGTACGTGTGTGTTCCTTTTATTAAATCAACGCTTAAAAGCGTTGCACCCGCAATTCCGCCTGTGTGTGTTTCTTTGGCTCGCGCTTACTCTCGCTCAACACGCACCAGCCCTTACACAGGGAACCATAGGTTGCTGGTTTGACTAGTGTCTGGGGCCATGGGCCATAAAACACAGATACAGCGATTGGCTGAAAGTGCTCTGCTCTACTATTGCTCCCATTGACTGTGTTTTATTTCTACGCTTTCTTGTTGACAGCTCTTACGATTCTACGGTACACAGCCCGGAGATGGGCTTTAAGAGCAAATCTCCATCCTCTGTGTATGCCTCTGACAGGCATGTAATAGCTTTCATGCTGAGAATGCACCGCAGCTCAAAAATACACTTTTGCCAAAGCTCATGGAGCTGTATGCACATGTATGGATGTGTGCAAATGGATGTATAAACAGACGTGTGCAAATGGATGTATAAACATGCACATGCTGTGCACACTGTTCTAATCACGTACAAATACACGCAATAATATAATACAGGAATTAGGCATGACCAATACTTATAAATACTTATAAAAGACATTTGCATCTAAATGTGTCTGTATGTCTGTCTGCTTGCTGGCAGCAGTTTTCCAGATGAACAGCTCTCCCAGATAGCTTTCCTTTCCTCTCCTTTCCTCTCCTCTCCTCTCCTCTCCTCTCCTCTCCTCTCCTCTCCTCTCCTCTCCTTTCCTCTCCTCTTCTCTTCTCTCTTCTCCTCTCCTCTCTAGTCATTAGTGGCCTTAGTCCAGTCATTAGCACTGACTTGCATACTTCTCCTACCTACATTATTCATTGTGTGTGTGCTGTGTTCCCAATTACTGTACATGGACATCGAGTATAGCAGGGACTGTCCTAGTTCGTCTCCATGGGGATGGAAACGCCAGAGATGTGGTGAATGCTTAGTCGCTTAGTTTCTGCAAATACTGGTTCTGGTTCCATCAGAATTTTCTACAGCCATATTGCATCACTAGTGGGCAGGCAAGAAAGTGACTGATAGAATGATAGAAAAAGACAGGCCAAAAGACCTGTGTGTGCATGTGTGAGAGAGAGAGAGAGAGAGAGAGAGACAAGCTGAACCAGCGAGACAGGCAGATGCACTGATTGACAGACAGACTATGAGGAGCGACAAAGAGACAGCTTCGGGGGTCTTCGCCATGATTTGTTGTGAAGAACAAACGGTGTAATGCGTTTTATAGAAGACAAGAGCGCTGGAATATTTGGTTAGAGGGTTTCTGCACTCAGGAAATGATGGATGTGAAGGGGGAAGGACAAAGACAGAGAGCTTTAGAGATGAGAAGGAGAGAGAGTGATGAAGAGACAGATTCACAGACAGAAAGAAAGTCTAGTGTATGTTTAAAATGAAAAGATGCAGGACATGAGTGAAAGCAGGGCGGGAGGAAAGCCTTTGACAGACACAAAATACAGTATCAACCTTTGTTAACTGTATTTTTGTAATGAAACTTATTTTGTCAAGTCCATCCATTCTCAAACTGAACCTTTTTAATTTGTATTAATTCTAATCTTTTTAGATTTTAATGTTGGAATGTAAAGTGCTCTTCTCTGGAACAATTGTGCCCCTGTGATTATTATTGTTTTTTGTTTTTTGTTGTGCACCCATGATGGGTGGCGCGGGGTGGGGTGGGGTGGGGGGTAATTTTGGCTTCAGGAATAATGATTGTGGTGATACAATATAGCATAGTGGGGAGTGATAGAGGGAAATAGTTTGAATTCAAATAGAATTAGAAGACGGGGAACTATGATTAATCAGTGGGTATACAAATGGGGAGAAAACAGATCTAGAAAGGGAAAGGAAATATGACACGGGGGGATTCGAGACAGTCATTACTGTCTATCAGCACACCAATGAGGACATGATTATGTGCAGATGAATAGCCTCATTGACGAGGAAGGCTTGTTATGGTAGATCTGTTTGGAGAGGCGACAGCAGGACGGTTCATATTTCAATAAATATTTAATAGAGGGTGGTGGTCGTGTGTGGCTATAGGTTTATGTATATTTCAGGAGTGCCTTGAAGAAAAAACATTTAAGTGGCTTTTAAATGAGGGAGATCACTATATCACCCACTCCCCTGGGATGGAAAATCTTCTCTCTTATCTCTTATTTGATCCCTCTGCAATTCCTTATTTCCCAGCTCTTCTATTATTCCCTTTCGGATTTCTGTGCTGTGCTTTCATCTGTCTTGCTGTCCATATATGTGGGCGATAGATGAGTGGGAAATATTGTTAATCCAGGCCAACCAATCTGATTTATTTGCTCAAACGTAGTTACTGACTTTGCGTGTGTGTGTGTGTGTGTGTTGGGGTGAGAGGGGAGGATAATTTGGTCTAAGTGTAAAAGATAGGACATGCTGCAATGGATGCCGTTATTAAAATCGTGGGTTTGTTTTTATTGATGCAGCAAAGGTTTCATCAAGGCCCGGCTAGATTGTGAGATGCAGAAACTGTAGAGAGGAAAAAACGACTCACTCAGTTATTTTCTGCTTGGTTAGATAATTCACAGTATGTCTCGGTTGTGCTGCATTCTCTATTTCAAGCTTCCCAGCCTTGAAATGGAGCACACATGTATCTCTCCTCACCACTCTTGGCTGTGGCAAGGGGGGGGGCATCGCCTTTATTAATTGCCAGAGCATGCAGTCTGAATCAGCGCCTCCTCAGCTTCCATGTTCTCAATTCTATAGAATGTCCTGACTAGGCAGAACTTGTCTCCTGGGTTTGGACCCAGTTCATGGCACGCTGTTACCTTAAGTGCTTTAGATATTTCATTTTAAAAGTAGGAACACAAAATTTAAATAATTATAATAATAATAAAATACTGTGACTGAGAAGAGTCTCCCATCACTTACTAGTTTTTAATGAACAGAACACAGAGATGCGCATGCCTCATGAAATACATGTATGTAATGTTTAAAATGGATTCAATATCGCATTACTACGATTATGTTCACCAGTGCTAAACTGCAAACCGTGCACTTTTAATTTTTTGTTCTTTCATTTGAATGTCTTTTTATGCATTGTTTTTAAATCCTGTTTTATTGTGTGACATGTTTTTTTTGTGTGAAGCACATTTAGTTTGCCTCATGTATGAAATGTGCACTTTATAAATATATAATATAAATAAAGTGCCTGGCCTTGCCTTGCCTTGCCTACTATGAAACGGCATTATACATGCGGCTGCATTACATGTTTAATTTGTGTGTGGAGAAGAACTTGTTGCTCCTGATAACCTTTACTATAACCAGTAGCCGTTACAGACAGTGATGTTTCATAGACCAGACAGTATCAAATGTATTGTAGGAGATTGATTTCCTGAGGGTGGCTTGCCCATTATGTCTAATTAGCCATTCTGATATTGAAAGATAGAAAATGTCACCGATCAGTAATGAAAGCCCTAACTGATCTTGACAGATGAGGTAGAAGTAAAGGACTGGTGACAGCTGTGATGGATGTAGCATCCATCGATACACTGAGCGGAGCGGAGAAATCCTAATCCTTCAAACTGTGTGTAATGCATGTGTAACGCCATAAATCTAGCATGCCCATAATTAATAGTCCTAGTTTAGATTAAAATAGATTCGAATTGTTTGCACTTCAGTATATAAACCTACATTAGAAAAAAGATCAGCATGTCTGTTGGTTATGTGTGCAAGCAACCTTTGCTTCTATGTTCTTAGTCTCCTTTTCACGTTTTTTAGAGTTTGTAGTTTACATCTCATCCGAAGAGACAAAACTGAACACATTTCATTAAGGGTAAAGTTTATTCGTAAAAAAAAAAAAAACTGAAAATGATGATGCTGAGTTTAAATTTAAGAAAAGTTATATAAATACATTTTGCTGAGCAAACAAATATGCAACCACAGCAAATTGTAAAACTCTCCTGTTGAAGGCAAACTGTGCTACTTTTTCCCAGGTTCACACTGATGAATTATAGCAGGTTTTGGCCTGCACCTGCTCAAAAGTCTTGAGCGTGTGTGTGTGTAACAGTACTGCATGTGTGCATTTCTGTGTGTGCGTGCGTGCGTGCGTGATGTGTGTGTGTGTGTGTGTGCATGTATGTATACACTGTGACAGTCAGCGATCATTGAAGCAGACAGGAACAGCAACAATAACCCGGGGCCCAGCCTTCCAATAGTATTGCAATATAGACACAAACAATCTCGTTAGATTAGATAGATAGATACCAAAGATAGATACCATGCAAATTGTCTGTTTATGTGATTTACTATGTTTACAGTCTAGAAGTTATAGCTTTGAGTAAGAATCAGATTTTTTTCCAGATTCATTTATTTGTATATTGATCAACACAACTTAATCATTTGTTATGGAGTTGGTGTCACTTCAGATTGTATCAAATCATTTTTGTGTTTTTCTGTGGTATGATAAACCAGTTAGGACTGGATATGCCTCAAACACACATACATCACTACAATGTCACATTGGATACTTTCAGGCTGTCTTTCTCTTTACTCCCAGATATGGCAAAGATGCCAAAGTAATATCAAGTCTCAATTTGAGAGCGGGGTTTACATGCTAAAACAAATTTTGAACTGGGGGAAGTGAGGGCATATGTGAGCATCGCTTGGGCGGGTACGTCAGCAGCAAATTTCAATGGTCAAAGCCATATTTTAAGCGTGACATGTCACGCCTGCAGCCCAGTCTTTTTCTCTCCTCTCCATCATTCTGTCAATGATAGATTGTTATTTCTCCCTGCCCTATCGGCTGCAAAATAAAAGGGCAGCAGTCCTCTGTCACTATCTCACACACACGCCTGTTTGTGCTTGTGTTGGGTGGACAGTGTCACATTACCTACTGTAGCGAGGGTTGAAGGGAAGCAGAGAGATCAGGCAGACAGAAGCCCTGTCAGCCTGTCAGTTCATTATCAACAGCAGCGTCAAATGCAGCCCTTGTAAAAATAAAAGACCTGCTTGTTATTCACTTGACTGTTAGCCGACTAGACGTCATGTTGGCTGGCGGCCTAGATTTCTGTGCTGACGGAGTTGCGGTGTCAAACTCCATTCGGCATTTGTGTGGGTGTGTGTGTCTGTGTGCGTTAATTTAGCTAGCACTTTAATTAGCTAAAGCAACTTACGGTTACTGTACGTACATTTAGGAGCAGGTATGGGTGGCAGGTTCAGGTAGAGCGGTAGAACTTAAACATGCAGTACTGAAAGAACAGGGTGAAATTCAGGGACCACCGAGATACTGTCAATTATAAAGAAACTGGATATAGGATGTAGTTGAGATCAGGATGGACTATCTCAACTACATCATCCTGCCCCCTGTCTCGTCTGTGTATGGATTGTGTATAAGCCGTGTATAATCGTGTTTGTGCGTTTGTATATACTTATGGTTTATTCATAATTACTTTAGACGTGAAGCTGATTTTTCCTTCTCCGTGTTTTTCAGGAATCTTGGCAAGTCGGGACTTAGAGTATCTTGCCTGGGCCTGGGTAAGTGACCTGTAGTTTACACTGCACTGGACTGCATTACCCAGAGGCGCTATGTCATAAAAACAACACATACAGCATTAATCCTATTTTCAAATATGTTCTTAAAGCAAAAATCTCAAACTTGTTCACACAAATAAATATCAGTTTTACTTCTATTTATCACTAAAATACAATACAAACCCCCTTCAAACACTCCCTTCAAACACTATTGTGTTACCGATAATATTAGTGGTTTTATTGCAAACATTTTATTGTGTGCGAGTGCGTGTGTATGTTTGTGTGTAGGCCTACTTGTCTGTCTCCCTCTGCCATGTCCACATGAGAATACCACAAATATAAAGATACATAAGGCAAAAGAAAATGAGAGAGGGAGAGTAGGACAGAGAGAGAGAGAGAGAGAGAGAGCTTGCAGCACTTCTGCCTAATTCACCGCCAATATCGTGTCCCGTGTCCTCCTGCGCCCCTGCACACAGCGTAATGGGGGAAGCAGCAACTTTGAAGATGATGGAGGGACGAGATGGAGCATTCCAGCCAAGACCTTTTGGTAGAACTGGGGTTGGTCCCTGGGCGGCGTCTAAAACCTAACATGAATAACTGTGTCCAAACATCGTTGTTCAACCTAACTTGGTTCAATGACCTTGCTGCGTCCAGTTGCATCTAATCAGTTCTTCTAAATTATGTGCTTCAAACAGACTGCTCAGAGGTAGGAGGCCTGGTCAGGATCGATCAGGTTGGTTCGGGCCCGAATACCCCATCACCCCACCCCAGTGCAGGCTGTGTTTTCGTGATGTGTGGTGTGACGCCCAGGCAGGTGTCATAACTCTGCAGGGTGGACACAGCAGAGCTGACTGTCTGAGTGTGGCGTGGAGGGAGAGAAGGTCACCCTATAATGCCAGCTGCCCGCCACATGCTGAGCCCTGGATAGCCAGGAGACCAGCCATGGAGGGGAGGGCAGAGAGGGAGATCTGGAGAGATGGCTAATGTTTCACGTAGAGGAACAGCGCCAAGAGCGTAGATGGTTGATTGGTTCATGTGCTGCAAAAAAGCATTAGGGGAAATAGATTGCCTAATTGTCAAAGCAATTCATATCACTTAGGCTTACAATTATACAAAAGATTCGATTTTACAGATGGTTGCCATAACAACATTCACGAATGCCCTAATAAGCGATCTACAGAGGACACACAACACAAACCCACAAACACAAATACCTGAATGGAAAAACAATTGATTGAAACTAACATCTTATCATCTCATTGCGGGCATTAAGTAAATTCCTGGCATTGTTTGTTTGAATCTAGGCCAGACAGATACATTTACTGAAGATATCCCTGTCTCAGAAGGCCTCTCTTGAAGAGCCAGTCTGTTAGCATGTTACAGTTAGGCCTACACAGAGAGCCACAGAGTGTAAAAGCTTTTAAAGCCAATAGTTTATTAGGATAGACATTTTCCTACAGTGCCACTAATCATAAACAAGATTGTTTACTTGAATGTACTGTATGTGCTCTTTTTGGTGGTTTGCATTATGTCTAATGGGGCAAGATAGTCTAGTGGTCTAGGTGTTGGAGTCCCAGCCAGAAGGTCATGGGTTCAAGCCCCAGAGTTGGCCTACCTGTAAGCATCCTTGACCAAGATGCCTAACCCCTATCTGCTCCATGTAATAGCACCATGTAATTGTAAGTTGCTTTGGTGTCTGCTAAATGACCTAATTGTAATTGTAAAAAGATGTATCTCCAGTACAATACTATAACATTGTATTTCCACCATCAAAGTGTTGTGTATGTACCTTTACTTTTATCTTACAATGTATCTGCCATGTCACACCTCGCCCACTGTCTTTAAGATGGAGAGAGATGTGGAGGAAGGGGCTGTGAGTAAGGTTGCAACCTCCCCTTCCCCCCCCCCCCACACACACACACATTTCTTGCCTCCCCCTCCCCCTCTCTCCCTCCCTCTCTCCTCGTCCACCTCTCCTCTGTGTCAATGGAGTGCTTGCCCTTGCACACCCACACAGGTGCTTTGAGTTACTGTGGCTGATCAGACTCGCTCTCAGCACTGTCAGACAGCTGACACCTTCTTCACAGTAGAGGTGTTCTCCTGACCTCAGCTAATTTGAAGCATGGCTCCGCCCAGTGAGTCCAGACTGTGGCTTCATAATGGGGAGACGATGACTTCAGGGGTGAGAACGTCTGTCTTACCACTTTTACTGTGCCTTTGTCTCGCTTTGTCACATGTGAATCTCTCTCTCCCCTCTCCCACTCTGTTTAGTCTCTGCCTCCAAGTGTAACGCTCTCCCTGGGCTGGCAGCCTGACGCAGACAGCTTGTTATCGGGTTAAAGTGGCTTGGATAGAGTTTGACTTAGTGCTGGGGCAAGGTCATGGGGGCTTTGACACACATACACTTTATACACACACGCGTATACTGTGACCTTCCCTGTAGTAGGACCACATAATAGTGCTGTCACTAAAAGTTGGCAGTTGATAGCAATAGTTGAGTAGGCAGTCGACTGTGAACATTCCTTTTGACAGTGGAAGTTAACTGTAACTGATTTGATTGAACTTAATGCTAACATAGAACGTTTGTGGTTCAGTTTATACAGTATGTTTACATTGATTATGGTAACTATTTTGTATTTTGAATTTACCATCATCATTTTATTCACTGAAAGCAGCAAATAGACTGCAGCGCAATTTTCATTAGCCCACACTGTACACTCGATACACAGTCCCTTGGGAAGGGCAAATTGTGAGTGTGTGTGTGTGTGTGTGTGTGTGTGTAAGTGCATGGTTGTGTTTGCGTAATGCTTGCTAAGTGGCTGCCTACAGAAAATAACAGCAAATAAACAGTCTTAATCAAATTCTTGAACATTCAGAACCGTTAGCACCTCTCTGGGAGGTTCCTGTCTTCCTCGACAACACAATGCAGCTGTCAAACATATGAAATTCCTTCACTGGATTCTGGCTGCCTTAATGTGCCATTGTTACTGCATTGTCAGAAGGGATCAATTCTGCAGTTAAATTGCACAGCAAGGGCTTCTGGAACCACTGTCACTGTCACTGCAGTGCAGAGTGTAGTGCAGGAGTGTAGAATTAATTTATGATAAATGGCTTTTCAGTGGCTTCCACCTCACTTCTGTACTTCAGCATATCTTAGTCTGCCCCTTCTAAATCAACTCATTCCCTAATTTTTATATATTACCCTAAATAGATCTCAGCAATGTGCTCTAAATGACAAGTGAGGCTAAAATCTCAATTCTACCTCCGTGTTTCTGTCCTTGCATTATAGTCTATCAGGGAAATGTTGATGAATGAAGATGAGTTGAATAAAAACCTGACCTAAATAAATCCTCACAGCTTTCCTTTCCCACCCTAAAGCTAGGTCGGATTCACAGTTCTAGCCTATTCACAGTTCTAGTAATTGAAGTGCTCAGGGTTCTTCAGGGTTTATACATTTTGGTTGATGCTTTTTTAATTAAATATATATGTGATGGTAGAAGTGATATAGACACAAATATAGATACAGTATAGGTGAATGCAAGTGTATGTAGGAATGTATGTTTTTTGTGAGAACATATCATAGCTTATTTCTTTCAAGCTGTTTACAGTGGTGACAAAACCAAATGTATACCGGTTGTTAATACTCCAGTCTAAACTGAGCTAATTGAAGACCTTGGTGTATACTGTATAGCAGGGATTGCTACATACTGTAGCAATCCCCTATTCCTTGAGCTCTCCTGAAGATCAGAGCCTTCCAGAGGCCTGTGGGGCAGCCTATTCTCTCTTCAAGTTCACATCAAACACACTTGAGGCAGACAGGGTTTTCCATGAATCTGAGTGGCTGCGTTCTCTGCAAGCTCAGAGAGGGCTGAGAAGCTATTTCGACCGGACTGTCCTCCAGCTGTGACACCAACAGGAGACACATCTCAGGCCTCTTTGGTGGTTGTCTTCCCATGCTGCCCCTCTCCTTTTATATTGACAAAGTGATGAGACAGTTCATGCGTGGGACTCCAAGGACGTTGGACCTGAGTCCCACGCTCAGCAGATTAACATCATTAATCCTCTTAACTCTTTCCCAAGAAATGTCCATAAATGCTCAGACACTCAAACGCACCTCATCTGTGTATCATCTGTGTATCACCTGTGTATCACCTGAGGTCCCTTCTCTCTCACTGTGGCCTAAGCCTTTTCTTCTTCTTTTAAGCCCATGAGAAGTGCCGGGCAAATTGTGCTAAACTAAAGCTATGGGTGCTACACATGGCTACAGGAGATGGCACATGACAGAACTATTCATTTGAAAGTGATGTCAATTATTTCTAAAAGATAAAGTGCCCCCGTTCACCACAAACCACTGCAGGTACAATGCAACGTGAAGACCCTTTACATTTATTCCCCCAGAAGCAGGTGTGTTTCGGTCACTAAGTTCTAATTCTCATCTAGATGAAAAGCTTAAAGTCCCGCCTGTAGGAGCAGTCCTGTCTGACATTGGGGCTCAGCAAGTTTCATCCTAAACGGAACATCCTAAACATCCCATAAACGCCGCTCGCAGTCGTGGCTGGACGTTGTCAGCTAGGATTATCATCTTGTCATCCAGCCTCCAGGAGGCTTAGAGGTCTGGTTGAAACACACACACACATAAAGACAGATGTACTGACACACGCACACACACACACACACGCACACACACACACACACCCACACACACACATACACACAGACACTACGGGCTGCTGGCGTTTCATAGTTCATACATGTATATTACAGGGAACCATCTGCTCTACACTGTACAACCCAAGGAAGGCCAAATTATCATGACTAGGTCTGGGCGATGTTGTCATGGTTACTGGTGACATTAATGTCCAAAAGAGATATTTTTCCACCATATCAAATCAGGATAATTATTATCACAGCATTCAATTCCCATATTCCAAGACTGATGCTGCTCATGCAGCATTTTGGGATTAAGTTAAGGCAATATCATTATCCTCCAACAGGTCTGATTTATCCTTAAACTCATTGGCAGGTTAACTTGCCGAGGCTTTCCTGCTGGTGTATTATAATACCTCATGAGTTATATAATTATAAGATTTAAGAATATAGGGGGTGTAGTTGCTGCTGATACGAATCAGCAGGCTGAAAACAGATGGCTAAATGCTTTTTAAGAGTCCCTGGGGCCTCAGTTATAGGCGCTGCGTATGTAGAAAAGACTGCGTATGGCAATTTCTGCGCAAAGTCCCTGATTTATAAAAACCAAACTTGCCGTAAGGTTTCCCTATCTCTATGGAAACTCTGAACAGTTATTTAGTTTTAGGGTTAGGTAGATAAGCGGGGAAGATTCTGTGACTATTTGATTATTTGTACATTATGGTATAGGCAGTCTACCTGAAGGCATTTGGAAATGGCATCGATTGAGGAGTTTATTCGTTCACCCTCTGATGAGCGTCTAGATCTATTTTCTAGGGATCAGCTGCTTAAACTTGCATTATAATCATTAGAATTGTGATCTAGGAGGTAACTGAATTTAGACATGGTCATCATTTGCAGAATTCAAAATTGCAAAATTAAACATTAAACAAAATGTGGTGAACAATTTCCTTGTGCCTCTTCTAAACATGCAAGATGGCATCAGACATACAGGCACAAAATGTGTCCCCCTCCTCTGTCTGCCTGAGCACAACCAGGAGAGCGATAGTTTGAACTCCGCAGCCAGAACACCTGAACATGCATTATTCAGCAGAGCAATGTGCTGAGGATTTAGTATCTCATCCAATTTGTGTGTGACTGACGCTATCCTTTTGTCTGGCTTATGAGCAGCGTTTACAGGGCAATCAAGGGCATGCAGTCAGATGTAAAAGCATGGATATTCAAACCTGCATGCACAGAGAGGGGAAATAGAGGATTTACTTCTCAACCAATCCTGCTTCCACAGTTTCAGCCAATACTGCAAAACTGTTTATAGCTTTTCTACTGCTAGCTGAAGGCTGAATGTCATAATAATGTGCAATTTTAATTAGCTCTGCTTTTATGCAGCCCTATATGCTGCTTCCCAAGAAAGACTTTTACTAAAAGCCAAAGTAGAGCCCAAAAGTGCTGTCCTTCACCTGAATGTCAGACCACAAGCAGTGTTGAGATTAACCGCTTTCACTATGAACCATCACAGTTTCTAATTAGTAAGGATTTCAAAAGCTACAGAATCTAAAATTCAATTATGCATTCAACAATAAAAACTGCTTTTGTGACTTGGTGTGTGATTCACCTTGTTTGTGTGCTCTGAAACAGGCCTCTGTGCTGCAGTTTACTTTTTTGCAGGTTTTTTGCTTCGAGTTTATTTTGGGCGAATGGCATCCCTTATAGAGCCGGGCTAAATATTTTTCCTATTCTTGTTCGTCAAGTCCATCCACTGGTAAACTTACTTTATACCTAAAGATGAGTGGGGCGGGCTGAGTCTCTCTCTCTCTTTTCTCACTATAAATGACTTAAGTAGCTTAACATTAAACAATAAAAAAAATTTAGATAGTTGATGATAATATTAATATTATGCATATTGTATTAGGAATACTGTAGTGTTTTGACATTGATTATAGGATTAATAAATTAGCCTCTGTTTATTTTTTTATTCACTTGTAGAAAAATGCTACAAGTTAAAATGTAACAAATGCTTGTCACATTAGAGTATTGTCACACATAATATTTTCTTAGTATTATAATTATTGGAATGCCACTAAAACCGTTCAAAAGTAGGCAGATCTATCTTCCGGGCTCATTTGTGAGAATAGTGCAATAATTGCACATAAACACAGAAATACAGAAACATAAACTGGATGTAAATAGCACGTCCGCTGATGCAAGGAAGTGAATAAATTATTAATTTGATTAATATTAACATTTTCTTTCCTCTCTCACTCTCTGTTGCAGGCACGTGGGTGACATTTGGTGGACAAGTTACAGACGAGGTATAAAGCATTTTCATACAGTTAACTTTGAAGCTTGAAACTTTGTTACAGTAAAATCTCCCTGCTTCAGAATGTTGAGTCTGACTATGCTGTTGTCATGAATGCGTTTGTGTATGTGTGTTTACCTGATCCATTTAGTCAGTGGTGTCAAACTTACTGAAAGGGCCATATTGAAAAATCTAAATGAATTTGCAGGCCAAATAATTTTTTAGATGTATTTTACAAAAAACACTTTTGACCCAAACTGACCATTGTTTGATTACAATTAGGTCATTTAGCAGACACTTTTATCCAAAGCAACTTACAATTACATGGTGCTATTAAATGGAGCAGATAGGGGTTAGACATCAAGACTCAAGGATGCTTACAGGTAGGCCAATTCTGCGGCTTGAACCCACAACCTTACGGCTGGGAGTCCAACACCTAGACCACTAGACTATCCTTGATCATGCTGACTATCATCACTGGATTGCAAACCCCTTGTTTTCACTGTCCACTTTTCTTTTGGTCATTTAATTTTTATTTGGCTTGTTGTTTTTTGTGAGTGAGTGGATGTGATGTGACTTCTCAGTGGAGTGGAGCAAGACCTGTTTAGAGCACAGCATGTTGTGGTGTATGCAGGATATTGTAGTGCAGTGCCTTGTGGGCAAAATAGAATATAAATAGCTAGTATTAATGCAAAATCTCAAAATCATCGGGGAGGAATAAATTGTGTTTGACATGTAATTTAAGTGGTTTGTGGGACTGTTGGGGTCTGCCCATGTTCAACACATACAAGCAAGCAGACCATATTTAAAGGTTGAAGTTTTAGGGTGCCATTACACCTACCTTGTTTGGGCTGGATGGTTTGGACTTTAGGACCAATTACCAGAAATTGAGGCAGGCTATGGTCACCCATTAAACAACAGATGAAGTAAAAATAAACTGTGGTAGCACATGGGAAAAGGAGGGGACAAAGTATTTATATGTAATTGTAATTTGGTCCGATGAAGAAATCAAAAGTGAACTTGAAAAAACGTATGAACTTGAAAAAATGCTCAAACTTATAACACGACGAGGAAGTTCCTTGGGCGAATTCAAACTAGTCTCGAGTACCGTCAGTGAAGTTGGTGCTGCTAGTAGTAATGCCATAACAATATTAGTATAATGGCAAATAAATCTATTCATTCAGACCTGCTGAATTGACACGCCGACGTCAGACACACACCCGTCTACAAACCAATCAATGCCAAGTATGTATACAATGTAAAAAAATCATGAATCTTGGTCCAGACTTTCAGGTGTGAAAACTCCCTTAGAATAGAGGAGAAGATTTGCCTTTGAGGGCATAGTAACAGCAAGCTTATATATCAGTTCTCTCCTCCCTAAGGCCTGGCATGCCAGCTCACTTCCATTATCTCACAAAGAATGCTCTGGGGTATAGCAGCCGCCATAGGTCTAAACGCACCCCATTCAATGTCATTGTTCACAACAGATAGCTCATGACTGAAGTCAGTGGGATGATTATGCATCCTATAACTGTAAAAAACCTTTTCCAAAAGTGTTTTACAGTTATTATAAAAGTGTTTTTCTAAAAGTTCTTCCGGGCACTGGCAACAGTGCATTGTGAACGACACTCCTAAAAGACCTGTGACCTTAAGCCATCCTACATTAGCTCACTCCCATCACATGTGTGGCTGCAGGGTTAAAGCAATCTCACATTGCCATGGACCGGTGCTAATTCAATGCCATGTTTTATCACACATGGCCTAAATATACGCTCTCAGTGTGTTCCTGGCCTCATTATGGAACGGACAACACCTCTGGGAAACAAATGCACGTCTGGAGACTACAGCAGCCCTATGGGGGCCATCGCACACACTGACAGAGATGAGATAGACACACCAATGCTCATGAGTCTGGACTGCGGGTTAACATATACACAAACACACACATACAGTAGACATGGCTCGGAAAGTTTATGAAGAACCATCCTGGTTTATTCACTGAGACTGGACAGAAGAAAAAACACATTCCTGTTTTAACTGTACACTTGAGAGAGCGCAGAGTAATCAGCGACTTGGCCAGTCTGCACAAAGCACACGCTGTGCCTTTTCATTTTATGTTGGATGTACCAAACCTGCGGCTGATCGCGTAATCAGCACGTCACCGCCCTCTAACCGTAAAACCGACTTTTTATTTATTCAGTTAAAAAGGAATAATTGTTGTGGGGAAAATCCTCTCAGCACATCTCCTTGGCCTTACATAGGC
>JAOEHI010051079.1:0-21284 GCA_025447815.1 Percopsis transmontana | reverse complement strand
TTTTATTTATTCAGTTAAAAAGGAATAATTGTTGTGGGGAAAATCCTCTCAGCACATCTCCTTGGCCTTACATAGGCATAGGTTTGGGTAGGATTAAGGGACTATTAAATTGTCCCTACTAATCAATTACCTTATAAATATACAACAAACAAAGCAAATTCTGTCAAAGTAGGCTGATATATTTTAAGTTGTGATGGAGTGAGCCGCTGAGGAAAGGCAAATTTAAGCAAATAAATGTTAAATGACAAATAATAATAGCGTCATTGTAATCTAATTAAATCAATATAGCGACCCTAAAAAAGGGTATCGTCAGCAGATGTCCCTACTAAATTTCAACCTAAACCTACGCCCTGTGTCTTCGTCTTGCTCGGATGACTGATGCCATTGTTTCCCCTATGTAAGCAAATGCACTTCCTGGATTACACCTGCTTTTAAGTGGCGGATAAATTTCACACAAAACCGACATGCGCTTTCACCTGCAGTTTTCATACACACAACGGAATGGATAATCAGTCTCTCCTTACCCATCTCCTCCCATGTTTTTGCACAAAACTCCCACTTTTCACTCGACTCTCCCATGAATGCATATGCATTAATAGGAAAAACGCAACTTGCTATTCTGCCCTCCTGTGGCACGCAGAATGCAGTTTTAGCCATGTGCGGTCTGTTTGTACATACCATGCCATGTTTTTAGGCGCACATTGCAGCTAAATTACGCCTAAAACGGGTGCTAACATGTTAGTAAATCTGCCCCTAAACCTCTAGAGAGGTTGTGGGATAAAGTTTTGTCCATGAGAGATGTAGGTGTGTGTGTGTGCAGCCTTGGTTCTGGGGCATTTGGGTGTTTTTTTGACATTGACCGTTCCGTGCGACTATTTGTCTCACAGCAACTGAAATGAGTCTGTAGCAAAGCCACCGACACACTTACACACAACTGTGCTCTCTCTCTCTCTCTCTCTCTCTCTCTCTCTCTCTCTCTCTCTCTCTCTCTCTCTCTCTCTCCTGCTCTCTATGTCGGTCTGTAGCAGCTGCCCTCTTATTACTATCCCATCCAATTCTTCTTCTTCATTGTATTTATCCAGCCAGGTGTCTCCACTGCCCGGCTTCTCTACGAATAGTTTCTCTCCCCACTCGTCTCTCTCACACTCTCTCTTCCTGTTCTCTCCTCCTTCAACCCCCCTTTACTTTAATCCTACAGCTCCCCATCTGTCACTCACCTACACTCCACAATAATTGGCTGGCGATCTCACGCCTCTGTTTTTCTCTTGGACCTCCTGGAGGACGTTCCGTTCATTATGTCCCTAAATGCCCCCCTTCACTGATCTCTCCAGCCTCCTCTGCAGCCTTCTCTTGTTCCTCTATTTTACGTAACGACAGGCTGAGACAGACAGAGTGAATAGGCTTTTATAATAGGCATTAAAGTGAAATGGTTCGTGCACTCATTCACACTTTATAAATAAAAAGTGTTCTGACACACACACACAGGGCTGAAATGGTTGCGACAGATTGAGTTGGAGAAATGGACAGGTCCTCAGAAAAGAGATCTAATTCACCTTCATTGTTTTCTTGCATACACGCACACGCGCACACACACACTCAAACTGCTTAAGAGAGGGAAATTATTGTCAATTCACTTACACCACCAGATGCAATAAATCTCAGCAGGAGAACCTGAACAAGAAACAATACAGTCTGGTGGTTTATGATCTACAAAGTTTTTCACACACACATGCATTTACTGAGCAAATGTCAGTCTGTAGACTCGCACCTCTCTCTGTTGCTCAATAAAGTGTCTACAATTACAATATGCTTTAATCCAAAGTGACTCACAATTACATGCTGCTATTACATGGGGCAGATAGGGGTTAGGCATCTTGCTCAAGGATGCTTACAGGTAGGCCAACGCTGGAGCTTGAACCCACGACCTTCTGGCTGGGAGTCCAACACCTAGACCACTAGACTATCCTGCCCTGGTCTATCTCAAGAAAATGACAAGAAAGTAAGAGTGACATTAGAGCCAAAAAAAACTCTTCCGCGACAAGCTTGTAAAAGATTTACGATCTCAGTGTGGGCCTAAAATAAAATTAAAATAATTAGTGTCCTTATAGCAACTTCCTTTTGACCTCTGTGTGACCTCTGTCCAGGTGGCAGAACAGCTGATGACTATCGCCTATGAGAGTGGAGTCAACCTCTTTGACACAGCTGAGGTCTATGCAGGTGGCAAGTGAGTACATGCCATATAGAAATGTAGCTCTTGAATCCATATGTTTATACAATTAGAAGTAGAAAGATTTGGTCTACACTGTTGTTTCTGTGTTGTTTTTTGGCTTACAAAAACAACTAACCTTAGGACTGGAATGACATATCACCAATCACTGACATTACTAATACATACTGTATTAAAATAACCTTTCATATCCATTTCCATAGCAACTGTGGATCCCATTGTTAACATAACTACAAAATAAAAGTGTCTTTTAAATAAACCCTTTATCTTGTAGTTTTGATCCTATTTAAAGACTGATTTACAGTGGCATGTCTTGTGCGTGTGTTGCCTTGCAGGGCTGAGATCATTCTTGGAAATATTATCAAGAAGAAATGCTGGAGGTAATGTTCAAATTCACATGCAAATGTTCACCAGAGAGAGAAAGAGAGACAGACGTTTTGCTCCCCAAATAAAAGAGAAAACGGCGTACTACTGCTAAGAAAATTAAAGTTGAAACTGAATTGCCTGCAATTTGTCATCTTCAGAACAGAACAGCGATCTTCATATACAATATTCTCAGTGCATGAATACAATCACAGGTTTCAAAGATTCCCTTCAATAAAACGTTATTATTTTTTCATCTATGTGCATGTGTGCAGGCACACGCTCATGGATAAATAGCCTAGTAAACAAATCTATGGATTTGTTGGTGTGCCATGAACATTTATATCCCTGCATGTATATACCACCCTTTCTTTTCAATCGTAAAACAGGCTGATGCAGATTACATACATACATACCCTGTCTGTCTGTGAGCTTTCTATGTAATTATGTAAGGTATGGAAATTATGTCACATACTAGGCTGACCGCATTACACTGGTATAATACTGGTGCAGGAAAGACACTTTTGACAGCCTAACAGCAGAGTGAAGCGATTTGTAAGCAAAGGTGAGAACGCCCTGTGCTGACTAATGTTGTATGGCCTTTTGAAAAGTTCGGTGTGCAGTGATAGATAGAATTTTAAAGAAACCCAGTGTACAGTAACGCTGGTTTACGGAATCTTAAATGGAAAGGGTGATTATTGTCCCTACATTAGCGAGAGTTTGTTATCGTTACTTGGTGAAATAATAGAAATGAAAAAGTTTTCCATTCCTGAAGAATACGCAGGGGATAACGACGATAATGACTGGAAGGCCCATTAAGAAATGCCTGTCTTTAGAAATGTGTGGGTGACATATTGACTTGTCAAATCAACTGGGGATTCATCCATTTGTCCAGTGGGCAGAGGAAGCTTCTGTTACATTAAACTCTTACAGGACCGAGATGAATTTGGTGTGTGTTTGCGTGTGTGTGTGCAAGTGTGTGGGTAGGTTTGGAGATTACTACTGTGGGTTCCTGTATCAATATCATTTCCTATGATATCTATTTCTGTTCTTGTCTTCCTCCATCCTTTGACAGGCGATCCAGTTTGGTCATTACAACTAAACTGTATTGGGGAGGAAAGTAAGTATGTCTTGACAACTGATTCGGCTGTAAAATGTACTGAAGGCTTATGAATAAATATATAAAATAAAATAAAACATAGTCTTGCAACCCTGTGTAGGGCCAGCATTCCGTGCAGGGTTTCATTCCTGCCCCCCGTCCAAAGGCCCCTTATCTCTGTGAGGAACTGATCTATAAATCACGTGGAACAACAACAACACTAGAGCATCAAATAGTGTGGGTCATACAGAGTGATTTTATTTTCTGTCAGTCTCTTCAGCTCTGTGAGGAAAGAAAATGCACGCACGCACACACACGCGCGTGCACACAAACTCAGTCAAGCTGTAGCTGATGATAAGGTTGAAGTATCTCATCAATTCTCCCAGGATTGTAAAGCTCTCTATCCTTCCCTTGCAGTCTAGATCGAACAAGTAGGCTGACAGACTTCTCACAATCTCATTCAATACTTAATCTCTATGGGCCTTACATAGTAAAATAAAGTTTAAATAAATAACAGAGCTGGATTTATCTGACCTGGAACACCAGAAGAGTCTTGGGAACAATGTATTGAATCGGGCCAACAAAAATATTTAATTTAGTTATTAAGTAATTCTTACATACCTGTCTGTGATTGAAAATTGACAGACAGGTATGACATTATTGATCAATGTTGATACAAGAAGGGCAGGTTGTTAACAACCTTTGGGTGCTGTTTACCTGTATTCACCAGACACACACACACGCACACACACACAGACACACATAAATCATGAGGACTCACCAAAGGTTTCATGACCTATGTTTACCTTAACAGGGCAGAGACAGAAAGAGGACTGTCCAGGAAACACATTATTGAAGGTAAGTCATGCACACACTCACACACACACACACACACACACACACACACACAGACACAGACACAGACACACACACACACACACACACACGTTTTTTCACTCCTTTCTTTACAATTTCTGTCAAATATATGGGCCAGTTTATCATTTTGTGCTCATGGGGTATAAAATTAATATGGTATATGGATTTCAAAACGTAGTGCAAAACTACAAGTTTATTACGTCAGGTCACATGACAACCCATCCATCTCTCTCTCTCTCTCTCTCTCTCTCTCTCTCTCTCTCAGGATTGAAGGGGTCTCTACAGAGGTTGCAGATGGAGTATGTGGATGTTGTTTTCGCCAACCGTCCAGATAGCAACACCCCCATGGAGGGTGAGTTCATCTGTCAGCAATCATCTTCCTTACTACGTAGCCAATCAAATCAATCGTCAGTCAGCAGTTTGCCTGCGTGACAAGCATTTGCTGATTTTAAGTTCCATGACTGTAGTCAAATAATTTCCTTGGGAATCCATTACCACACAGCATCTTTGTGGCCGTGTAATTGCAGAGATTAGAAATGTATTTTATGTGTGTGTCGGTTTCTTTAAACCCTCTGAATGAGCAAATAACTAAACCATCTTGGTTTTCACTGTCTGCTTTTGAGCATGTTTTAATACAGTATCAAATGTAGTATATAGGGAGAGATTGTCTAAATGACAATCAAAGTGAAAGAACAAAATACTATTTTATGTCTGTAGGACATTGCAGCATAAAACGCGATGAATTTTTCATAATCATTGTTTCAGGACGTAGTCAGTTCCTTCATTGTAGTCCCTTTGGACTGGATAAAACATTCTGTAGACAGCCCATGAGTTCTTAAATTAATATAATCAGATATTGATATGATCAACTGTTGAAAGAACTTGTTGAGGTTCACGTTTTAGACAGGGCTTCAAAGGTTTTTATTTTTTTAGGGTTAGGGTTCATTATGTCTACGCCTTTATTGTCAAATCTTTCCTTCATGTTATGTGATTATTGTATCCTATACACAATATGTGATGTAATGGCTTATGTTCTGTAAAGTGCCCTGTGGTATTGGCTCCCCAAAGTGTCCTGTCTCTGTCCTGTGCCATTACGGACAAAGTCTTGTAGGTATTTTCCGTAAGTAAATTGTATAAATGTTTGTTTAAATTGTACTGGATAAATCATTCTAAATTAGTAAATGTAGCCTAGGTTTTAGCCGAGAAAGCCTGCGTCTCATTTGTCAACTGTTTTGACACTGTATTTCATAACTTGTTTTAACCATATATACACAGGCAAGACAAGACATACACAGAGAGAGGGAAGGCAAAGAACAGAGAATGAGAAATAACAGTTTACATGTTATTTCTCTCGACAGCATGGTGAAACACAGTTATTAGGGATGATAATTGTAAGTTAGCCAGGTTGTTCTGTGAGAAAGAGCCATCTTATTGTCTGGCTTTGTTTTGGTTACAAAAAAAGAAAAGAAGAAAGAAAGTATAATTATCCACCTGTCAATATGTGTCCTTCTGCAGACTTTCCCAGCTGCTTTAGGAATGTTCAGCTTCCTTGCATTCTTATTCTTAGTCTCCATATTCGTCCTTTTCATATTCCTCACATTCCGTGGCCTTAGTAAAAGTCAGCCAGGCTGCCTTAAATACAGCAAGCTTCATCTTCCGCTGAGAACATTAAAGCACGGGCGGTGATGAATAACCATGATGACAGTGGTAATGTGAGTTTATGTTGGGCCTGAGTGCTGTTGGCTCACATATCTGCAGTGTCGGAGCTAATTGCTTCATTTAAAATGCAGGGATTGTGGTCAGAAGGCTTCACTGTGTGAGCTTGTTAGTGTGTCCTTAAATTTGATGGGGACTGGTGATGAGCTGTCAGCAGGTTTGGGAGACCCGAGGAGATGGGTAACCATTAAAACCCCGGTGCTAATCAGCACTGGGAAATTAAGTAATGTTGTTCCTGGAATAATGGGAAATGGGGCCACCATTGTGTATGTGAGGGTTTATTTATTTTTCCTAGCTTATTTACAGTAAAATGTATTATAATTATTAAAGTTTGGGTTGAACACTGAGGTGAATTTAGCATTTATCTTAAATAATTTAAAATGCCATGCTTTTTTGTCACGTTAACACACATGTTTTTGTGCAGGCATATATTTATAATCTTTCATCTTACAAAAGTTATATTTCTGTGTTTTTCAAAATGTTATAAAAGTATTTATTCAATTTTAGCTATTCCTCAATGCACTCTTTGTGTGTTCTACGGGCCAATCTTGTCAGGCAATTTCCACAATCAAAGTGACTTTGAAGCTTGGGTTTTCGTGACCAGTGTTGTGACCAGTGTTGTTACCTTTCTTTCTGATGTAGTTCTGATGAGACATGGCTTTGAGGAGGCCTATTAAACCTATTATACAGGCCTATGGCAGTTGGTGTGATGTGTGAGATGAGTGCCCTCTAGTGGTACATTTAAGATTCTAGAGATTAACTATGAACACTGTTTAAAAGCCTAGATTTTTGGCCTTTGTGAGAACCTGACCTTGGATTCCAATTCCTTACTTACATTTACTTACATTAACCCCCGATACCCCCCACGTTGTATATGATTCACATGTCACTTATCTTGACTTGATTGCCGCCAATCCCACTTTAATTCCACAAGCTAGAAAGAGGCACATAGAATGTGCCTCTTTCAGTTATTTACTACAAGGGCACACTCATTTTCTGTATTTTTCTGTTACAAGAATGACACTAGACCGTTTCAAGCCATATATTGAAGGCAACCAAATTGCATTAAAAGTAATTGTTTTTAAACATAAAATGTCCTCTTTTAAGCCACAAGATAGAGAGGGCTTGCCCTGCTAGCATGTTTAAACCAGCAGCCCCTGAACAGTATATTCCCAATTCATAGTAGATTATTCCCAGATCTCGTGCCACCCCAGTTCATACAAAAACAATAGAAACCTTAAACTGCAATCACCTTATGAGCCCCTTCCCATGATCCCTTCATTCCCCTCTAGTCAATACCATGCAGGCAACATATGCATGGTGTGTGACAACCAGAATATTACCTTAAGACGTATGTATTTTTCCTTCCAAAGACTTTCTAATCAAAGAGGCTGTGATACTGGGACTCACCGGTTTTATTATTGTAAATCTAATGTAATGTAATGTAATGTCAATCTAATCAAACATTACCATTCACATTATGCAATGTTTAATGTGGGTCCTAATAAATATACTTTCCATTTTTGCATACATTTACTCATTTTATAATGTATTAGTAGTAGCCTGTGTGTTTTTTTCACATTTTCATTTGATTGTGGCTAGCTGGATGAAAGTCTGCCAATAGAAGAGGACACAGACATACATACTACAAACTTTGCTAAACGTGGTACAGTTTATTATAGAGGGACAAAGAAAATACACAAAAACCAAACGGTTAGTGGGCTCATGAGCTGTACATGTGTCCCTGCAGAGATAGTCCGGGCCATGACCTATGTGATCAACCAGGGCATGGCTATGTACTGGGGAACCTCCCGATGGACGGCCATGGAGATCATGGTAAGTGACGAGGAATGTTTCCTTTAATATATTCATATTAATGTAAGTGGCTAATTTGTCAGCTCTGAACAATAAGCAGTAAACGTGATAAATAAGTGGACATTTGGATACAGGAAGAACACAAGTTTTGCATTACATCAATGGTAACCTGAGAGAATATGAATACGATTTTCAATGTACACAACATATGTTAATGTCACGGCACGAGTAGGTTGAGTGCAAATGCAGAGAATAAAGCTCTCAAAGAGACGTGAACACAGTCCAAAAAAACGCTTTATAGGCTGGGAGAGTGTGGTGATGAGAAGATGCGGAACAGGTGCGTGTAATTTGGGGTGCGTTGGATGACTGAACGGCAGCCGGCCGGTGGATCAGTACACCGGTGAGCTAGAGCCGGTGTGAGGGCCAACCCCGGGGTCGAGGAGCAGGCTGGTCCGGGTGCCGTCGATGAAAGTCACTGATGAGGTCCTTGGCCAAGACGTCCTCGCCCCGGACCCAGCTGCGTTCCTCGGGGCCGTACCCCTTACAGTCCACCAGGTACTGCAACCGACCCCTCCGCCGCCTAGACTCCAGGATTCTCCTAACAGCATAGGTGGATCCCTCCGGGCCGTCCAACGGAGCAGGCGGCGCTGCAGCTGCGCCAGGGGATCAGGAACGACCGAACTGAGGAGAGAGACATGGAACATAGGTGAGATCCGGCTGTACTCTATGAGCAAGGCTAATGTGTATAATGCATCATTTACCCTCCGGAGGACCTTGTACGGCCCCAGATACCAAGGACCCAACTTACAGCAGGGCAGATGGAGAGAGAGGTCCCGGGTAGCCAGCCATACCTCATCCCCTGGGAGCTGGGAGCCTCGGACCGCCGCCGATCCGCCTGCTGCTTCTGGCGGTGGCTGGCAGCCCGCAGGTGGTCGCGGGTAGCGGCCCAGGCAGTCTAAGCGCCTCTGAATCACTCTTCCACGGTGGAGACGTCGCTGGTGGACCCCGACCAGGGGTTCAGCGGAGGCTGCCGGCCGAACACCACCTGGAGGAGTTGGGAAGGGTGTTGTGCGCGTACTCCGCCCAGGGGGGAAACCAGGGGCAGGATATTCTAGTGGTCTAGGTGTTGGACTCCCAGCCAGAAGGTCGTGGGTTCAAGCTCCAGAGTTGGCCTACCTGTAAGCATCCTTTAGCAAGATGCCTAACCCCTACCTGCACCATGTAATTGTAGAGTCCTAAATGGTGCGCTCCGCCTGCCCATTTGCCTGTGGGTGGTACCTGGATGTGAGGCTGACCGCGACTCCCAGGCTGCTCATGAATGCCTTCCAGAAGCGAAAGGTGAACTGGGAGCCCGTAGGTATGGAAGACCTGCTGGAAGAGGGCCTCAGCGACCTACTTGGCGGAGGGGAGGCGAGGAGACGGGATGAAGCGGGCCATCTTGGAAAAGCAATCCACCACTACCAAGACCATCGTACTCCCCTCCAATGGTGGTAGGTCCATGGCGAAGTCCACTGCAAGGTGAGACCATGGTCGCTGAGGCACCGGGAGTGGATGAAGCTTCCACGTAGCCATTGATCTCCTGTGTCATGTGTGGCCACCAATCCTTCTCCGCGAGGAGGGCCTCTGTTCCACTCCTGCTGGGATGGCATGGCTTCCTCGGCTTGAGGGGTCCAATGCAGACGAGTGGAGACGCCTTTCAGCAACGACGTGAGGGGAGCTGCGATGGAACTGTAGTTTGAAACCGCGGTAAAAGTTGGCAAACCCCAAGAAGCGCTGTAGCTGTTTGATGGTGGTGGGGATAGGCCACGACCTGACTGCCTCCACCTTCATTGATCTGAGAAGGAAAGGTGTATAGGAGGAAGATGTTTTCCCACAGACACATAGTGGTGTCTTCCTGCAACTTACTGTCAAGAACCTTTCTCTCTCTCTCTCTCTCTCTCTCTCTCTCTCTCTCTCTCTCTGATACGAACAAATAGTATAGAAATTAATATGAAAACACTGTATACATAAAATAAATGTAGTATTCATGAAGTAAACTTTTACATTTACATTCCCCTCTTTCTGCCACAACATTCTTCATTCTCCCCCAACAAGAAAGGCAGATTGGCCTCGATTAAAAGGTGCAGTTCAGATTAATCAGGTTAACCCTTAAGTGCTCGACCGTTCTAATTTCGTGCTGTTACGATGACCAAACGATGACCAAACTCCCTATATCTCCGCTGTCCAATGACAGATTTTATCTCTGAAACCTGCCTCGTAGTTCTGAGCTACAATTTATTATAGAACTGGTCTGTCTGATTAAAATGGTATGTATAATGTGTATGTATTGATTGTATGTAATGTACTCAAGAAATAGGGTTTTTTGTGTGAGATGGTCATCCAGCACCAGAAAATGGAACATTCCAGGGTTAACCCTTTCATGCCCGTGTGGAACATTCCATTTTCTGGTGCTTCAATTGGTTTTATCAGAAACACAAGGGCCTACATCTTTGTTGACAAAATGTGATAAAAAAGGAAGCAAAACAAGAAAAAATATCAGTTATCGTATTTCACTGACTCACTTCCTCCAAGCCCTCTTTCTCCCCCTTCCACCCTCTTAGCTACAGCTGAATTTCTCTGTGTGATTGAGGTGAAAGAGGGCCGCTATCGTGGTACAACCGCAGCCGTTGATTCATGTCATTTAGATAACATCAGTGATGTATGCTGGTCAACATAGCTTCCTGCTGTACGTGACAGGAGCCGTACACACACAAACATGCACGTACGCACACACACAAAAAAACAAAAAAAACAAGCACTGGGTGGAAGGATAGCTGTTAATTTGTAACTTGAGTAATGACAACAGCATTAATGCTGTGTTACTCCAATAGCTTCCCCCTGCTGCTGTTCATTCAGTCTTATGTGTTCCACTGCAGGAGGCTTGTGAGATAACAGTCGGTGTGCTAATGTTTAAAGTACAAAGGACAGCTGTGTATTTTTGTGTACAGTGGGTGGGTGTGCTTGTGTGTGCTTGTGTGTAAGACATATGGAAATCAAGATAAACGGGTATATGTGCAAATTTCATCACAAAGGATTTGTAGTGTTTAGCATGTGAGCAAGCATCACCTTCTCCGTTCTCTTCTTCCCTTTTGCCAATGTTTCTCACCCTTTACTTACCTGTATGCCTCTCTGCCTCTCTCTCTTTATTCATCTGTCTCACTCTCTGTCTAAGAGTGACCTTGCAGAGAACACATTTAATACATTTGTGTTGATTTTAAAACTTGTGAAAGGGCAATAAGGAATGCAATGAAATAATAATGTGCACATACAACAAAAATAATAATAAAAATCAAATAGTATAATAAAAAAAATCTGACAATAAGGAATTATTTTCCTCTATCATCTATACTTTATTACATTCTTTGTACCAAAAAAAAATACATTATACAATACAAATTCCTATTTGATGGGTCACATAGCCCTAATTCTTTCCTATCCAGGAAGCTTATTCAGTGGCTCGGCAGTTCAACCTTATCCCTCCGGTGTGTGAGCAGGCAGAATATCATCTCTTCCAGAGAGAGAAGGTGGAAGTACAACTACCCGAGCTTTACCACAAGATAGGCGAGTATCCTTGTAACCGTGTTGCAACCATGGGTTGTGTAGCATACAGCCTAGCCATCCACAGCACGACAAGTCATGATATGAATGTTATATTTTATGTGTTTTTTTTAAGGGGTGGTTAAAAAATATTCTTAGTTACTTAAATGTAATAGCCAATAGCAAGTTGAAACTTGAGATCCTAACTTTATGAAGGAATTTGTACTTTTCATGGAAATTCCTCTACATAGACTTTATTGATCCCTGTGGGGAACTGGATAGCATCCAGGCACTTGAATATTCTACTTACACTGTCGTTTCTCACCATTAAAGTATAAATCAATATGTCAGTAGGCTTGTCAGTAGGCTTAAAACAAAGTGCAGCAAAGTTCACCTTAAGCTAAAGTTAAAAGAAGGTGAATGAATGGTTAAGCAAATCATGGAATAAACTTTTTAAATTTTTAATGAATTCTAATTAGTATTCTAATTAATATTTTTTTCTCTCTGACAAGTTACTCTAAGGTTTATAGATTTTAAAAGCCCCAAATCATTCCATACTCCAAATGTTTGACTTTTCTCCCTTGGAGCTGAAAATTTAGTTTTTACATTCCCTAACTTGATTGGCTGACTCTGACTGGGAGTGGCAGTATAGGTCAGAGACAATTGGTTACAGTCCATAAATTATGTCACACCTGGGGCCAAATCTGACTTGTTATGAAAGGAGAGGAATTAAGAGGATCTAATTTAAGAGGTGGCTAAATTAGGTTTCAAAATTAGTCCAGCTCTTTTGGATCTCTTCAGACAACTGACCACACAACTGGAACACCTTTTATGATAGGGGACTTTTGACTCGGTTCTCTTCTTTCCACATCCTATTATTTTTTTTCACTTGATCCAAACCTCTTCACACAACAACCTGTGGTTTCCATGGTGACAGGCGTGGGGGCAATGACGTGGTCTCCCTTGGCATGCGGAATCATTACAGGAAAGTATGAAAATGGAATTCCAGAATCTTCCAGGGCCTCTATGAAGGTAAACAAACAAAGTTAAGTTTGTATTAGCAGTTGTTGCGTACTTTCCTTTGACCCCCCCGCCCACACACACAGTCGTACCAGTGGCTGAAAGACAAGATAGTGAGTGAGGATGGTAGGAAGCAGCAGGCCAAGTTGAAGGAGCTGAGCCACATTGCGGAGAAGCTGAGCTGCACCCTCCCTCAACTGGCAGTGGGTAAGACCCACATGGAAGACACACATACTAACTACAGCTAATTAAACTACTAATTTTAGGTTTGTATAAAAGCATCTGCTAAATGCTGTAAATGTAAATGTAAATGTACCACATTTGTTCCAGTGGTTCTCCTGTTAATATCTTGATCAGCCTTTGTGTGTGGTAGAGAAAAAATATGAGGTGCGAACAACTTCTTTTTTTCTGGGGTTTGAGAACAGCTCGTTTGCACCACCCAAGTGCTGGACAGTTGATAGGGTTAATAGGATTAGGGGGAACTAGTGCATGGATACACAGTTTGTTAATTTTCTGAACCTGGGCATTTCCATCACGTGTGCAAGTAACACTCTCCCCTTTCACACCAGCACCATGTGCCCCCAACTCCCAATTGGATTTCCTCTTCAGTCTAATATAACACTCATCCACTTCAGTTTCGGTCAATTCACCATAAGCGAAAACAGACGTGTCTTATATGTGCCCTTCTGTGCACCTCTCCTCGCTTTAGCATGGTGTCTAAGGAATGAAGGAGTCAGCTCTGTTTTACTGGGAACCTCCAACCCCGAACAGCTCACTGAGAACCTAGGGGCCATACAGGTAGGAACACACAAACACACCTGCTAACGTGTCCTGTCTATTCTTGCTGGTCTAGTCTTATCTCTAGCTCCCTCTCTCCTCTGCCCCTCCCTTCCTGTCTCGCTCCCAGGTGCTCCCCAAGATGACGTCTCATGTTGTGTCAGATATCGATCACATACTGGCCAACCGGCCGTACAGTAAGAAGGACTACCGCTCCTAGGCTGGCCTGGTGGACTAACAGAGCACACGTGCTGTCCTGAGGTCAGCTGTGCCTACCGTCAAACTACGGACCCTTACCACCGTCCAATGGTAAGGGTCCGTGGTCCCACTCAGCTCCAGCCCGGCGCATTCCAGCCTGGCCCAAACCAGCCTTGCTAAACCCAGCATAGCCTTACCCTAATCTACTTGAGACCTGCCCTGCTCTCCCTGGTACTGCTCCGCCCCGCACGGCACCATCTAAAAAAGGATACCATCATATAAAAAACCACCTGACTTAGTCATTCTGAGCTCATTGCTTGCTAGCACAGCCCTCACCAATGATGCGCAGCCAAGCCTAGCCCAGCAGGCTAGGCTTAGATCAAACAATACGACCAAGCTAACGCCAGACCCTTGCATCTCCCAGTCCATCAGTATAGGGGCCACATTTGGTTATAACTTTAGCATAATGCTTTATTTATAATGTGTGTTTAGAAAATAATCCCTGAATAAGCGTATCTTCATTTGAGACTTTAAGCCCCTGTCAGGTGATCCGTAACATAAAAAAATAAGTAACATATAATTATAAGTATAAAAGTAAAATTATCTATTCTTATGATAATGTAAAAGCTTCAGTAAGCACAATTTCCTCCACAGCAGTTCTTAGACTGTATATACTGACACCTGCTGGGGTATGCATCTGTGTCAAACCCAGCCCTATTGGTTAACATGGAAACCTCTGCTAGCTGCTCATTCTCAACCTATGAAATAAGTTGAATCTCCACCGCAGTGTACATGGTTTAAACAACCACCTCAGAGTACAGTACATGGTTTAAACCATACAGTATTTAAGATAAGATATAATAATATTTATGCATACCAAGTCTGTCTTTGGTCTAAAAATTGCTTAGTTCCCCTTTAAAGCAAAAATGGTGTCTGTAGGGGCTTTAAAGAAAGGTAATGTTAAAGACTACAGGCATATTCCTAGACTGCAACCATAAAACACGTGACAACCATTTTGTTTTACATTAAGTTACTGAACAGTGTGCAGCATACAAAACAGGTACCGGCAGGCTTTCTAGTAAAGCAATATTTCTACTCTCTCGGAGGAAGGACCTACAGATTCATCAATAACAATTAGATTTCTATTTACATACATGGTACGTGTACAAAGACTAATATATGTTAATATTGTTTTGGATGGATGGATACATTTTTATATATGAGGCCCCATGGCAACATAAACTAACACCTTACAGCTTCTATCATTTTCAATGAATCTGCCCTTCCCAATATACCTGTTAAATAATTTATTCAGAGCAGTATTACTTTCTGATCAGCTGGGAATAAGGAGCATAATATATAATAGCTGCATGCGTCACCCTTCTATGGTGTGCCTCAGTTTTTTCTCTCTCTGTAAAGCACAGTATAATATAATAAAATAAGGATGTTTATATACAACACGCGTTTAACAGAGTGCTTTATAGTGCCACCCTATACAACCAATTCACTGTCTGTTACCCGGAGGGTTTCAGATGCATTGGGGAATGTGAAGCATGTTGCCCCCTGTGATTCTATTAACGAACTACAGCCTTGCTTAGATTTTATGAAGGAAAGGAATGCTTGGCAAAAAGTGGAGAGTTTTTCTTGCGGTTTGCGCCCAATATGCCTGTGAATTGATTTTGCATTATCACCTGCTGACAGGAATTTGGAATAGTATACAGTGTGAGAAATAAGTTGCTATTGTTAATTGTAGATAAGTGAATAACATGTATTTTGACATTTCGGGTATTCTTTTTATTTGGGGGTTAGGGTGTACATAAAATTCTAAGCAAACCTTGTAACATAAATGAAGGCGGTTTCAGACATATTTTTATGCATACAAAAACAATGCAATTGTAAAAAGTGTTTGTCTGTTTAAAATTGGCGGTGTCAATTGTGTCCATGACAGTGTTTTACTTCTCTCTCCATCCAGTCGTACTCTTCTATAGGTGTGATTTAGTTTTGTTCCTCTTGCAGTTCGACCTAATTTAATGAAAATATGTATTAATGACATTCAAAGGCAGTTAGCTCACACATTCTCTGCTATGTTACACCTTGACCTCAAAAGAGAATCAATGTGTAATTGGTTTGCTCAGTTAACACTCAGGCTTGTTGTGTTCCAAGATATTGTTATAAGTTATTATATTTTTGTCTTTTTTTCCCCGCCAACGTGGAGAGGAAGCCATCACCGAGACAGATGTTGGCCAGACTTGAATTCAGTTAGCCTATGCTCACATTTGTTTTGTGCGTATTTGTTGACTTGCAGTACAAACATCATCCTACCATGCATTTCAAAGAACTAAACAATATTAACCATGTGTTTGTTGGCCCAGGGCTTCAGGAATTTGTTAATTATATTGATCATCATTGTAGAATGAATAACAAAAATTAGAAAGGAATCAGTTGAGTAGTGGGTAGAATTGTGTATAACACAATGATTTTAGTTTCTTTCATTAAGTTAGATAATATATAATATTGAAGTTGCATTTTTATTCTTTGTGTGGAAGTCAACAAGTTGCAATTTGAGTCAGTATTATTAGACAATGGCCTGCCAATATATAATGACCACACTACAGAGTGCCTTGACTTGGGTCTTATAACATCACAAATGTACAAGACAAGGCAAATATCGGCACACACAGTTCCCACTGAACACAAGTGCAGTGGGAAAAAATTTTTGTAGCCTACTACTGTAGGTTATTTGTGCAGGGCAATGGCTTAGTTCCATCTTGCCAATTACGGTTACCTTTAGCATATCCAACAACATAGCCTATTCTTTATCCGAATTCAACTAGAGGTATGCCTGTACAAATGTTTTTCTTTTCAATTTCATTACAAAATTTTTTTAAATGGCTGCCAGTATGCTTCCAGGCAGCTATGAAAATCTCAGATACCATTCAAAGGAACTACTTCCCTATGATGGTTCGGGTACACTAAGGTAGTTAACTGTATTAATGGAGGCAGGTACTTCATTCTCTTTTTTAACCATCAATTTTTGACACGACAGAACACTGATGTTTATCAGTTATTATGAGAAAGTTTCTCCAAAAAAAATTACAGCTATGGATCGCATTGAAATAAATTAGGTTTTCCCATTCAGCATAAATCCTGTAACATGGTTAAAACCATTTAGATTTTGCAAGATCCGCCTCTTTTGCTCTGCTTTACATATCTGTCAAAGAACTTTCAACGGAAAACCATGTCAGCCAGTTAAAGAACCACCAGGCCAAAGTTCAGTTGGTGCTGACAGCAATTAAATGCCTGTGTTCGAAAAATCATCCTCACATGGGTCCAATTAATTTAAGGTGGTCCAGTCACCTGCTTTTATGGACACCTATTTGCACAGCCTTGCTAACAAACTGTTTTTTTATTGAGAGGTCCCAGGCTGATACATAAAGCAGAGGAAATTGTACAGGTGTAGCATGCAAAATCAAGATGTTTTAAACAGGCTATCCAGCCCAGAACTCTGTCTGGTTGTAGATTTTGAAATATTTTCAGCATTTGTCTTTTTAGAAGATGTAATCTTTAATTACAATTTCACTCCTATCTTGAGTAGTGACTTCCCTGTAAATATGTCAATGGGTGAATATGAATAAATACATAAAGTCAGGTTTGTGTTTGAGTTTGTTTGCTGCAAAACTAACTAACTAAATCTGTGTAAATGTAGAAATGTATTTGAAACTTTCTTGAAGTGAAATAATATTGACACTCGCACACACAAATACAAATGAGGGTCCAACCTGGCCACTTTTATTGGTACAAAAACCAAGATTGTGAATTTCATGAACCTGAAATCTTCACACCCATCCCTCTCATCCCTCATTTTAATGAAAAAAAAAAAAAAACCATCTTAACCCCTGGCCCTGTATCCCTCCACTCCCCCCCTCCCCCCCTTCTTTAGCCTTGTTGTCTTTACTTGGAGCCAGTGGACAGCAGAGCGATGAGACCAGACGAGGCACTGATAGAAAGGATGTAGTTGCTGGAAGATATAGCGTTAAGGCAAACATACATACATAATACCAGGAGGACACTAGATAGTGTTAGATTCATGTAATTGCCCCTCTCGCCATTACTCCATCAGACTTGCTGTCTGTGATTTCTACACCCACACACCTGTTAAGTGCACAGTAACAGAACCCTCATGAACCAATCACCTGCATCCATGATACATTATATAGATCCTGAATGAACAGCCCTGCCATTCTCTGGATGAAACTGAAAATAATCTGACACTACCAGTACTGATAGGCTGTGGAGACATTTTAGCCTTATTTATTAGGGGTGTAAGTATACACAGATTTCCATTCAAAATTATTTTCAATTCTTTGTGCACTACAATACATCTTATACTACACAGCTATACAGGAAAATTATGAATGAGAAAAATTATGTTTACCTCTGACTTTACTCTGCCTTTCTGTCTGTTGTGTGCAACTCAGCCCTTTCACTCTCACCGATTGGCTCACACAATCACATTACTTTGGCTGTCCAATAGTCAGGCCAGAATGAATTGTGTGTGTGTGTGTGTGAGAGTGTGTGTGTGAGTGAGAGAGAGTGTGTAGTGGAAAATTCCTGACACGCTATGAACAGTTTTCCAATAGCTTTAGACCCCTTCTAGTACTACTTTGTTATTCTAGTCTCCTTCCATCTCTTTAGCCAGTTTTAGCTGCCATACCATACGCACAGTGCTAAACAAACAAACCACCACAGTTCAGCTTCATAGAGAGCCCCAGGCATCTTCCAGAACTAAGCTCAGGATCCAGGCTCTCTACGTTACTGCTGAGGGTGGGTGAATGTACGTATGACTTAAGGATACACACTAGGGTTGAAGTTCCTGAGCAGGAAGAAGGAAGCGATGATGACCAGGACCAGGAATAGAGTGTTGTTGTAGAAGATGGAGAAGGTGGTTGCCTCATAGTCTGCTACCTCGTTCTTCTTCCACAGGATTCTGGACCAGGGACGGTAGGACAACACATCACAAGAAAGGTATTAGTGCAAACCAATCCACACATATAAATAATATTATGAATGAAGAAGCCTCATATGGAATAACTGGTGGGGGGGATAAAAAGGGGTGCACTTATACTAGATCTGAACTGAATCGCTCACCTCTCATCCTTCTCCTTGCGGGACATCTTGCGGTTGTCTGCCTCCGACAGCTTCCTGGTTACCTCCTTTGAAACGGCATCCTCCCGTTTCTGGGCAACTCTGGGTCATACAGCAAGAAAGTGGGAGATTTGTTTAGACTGCACAAGTATCATAATGCATTCCATAATACTTTAGTAAGAAAGCAATTACTAACGCACTAATAATAGTAACTACTGTATTGGTGTGACTAACCTTCAACGCAGTCTTAATAGCTTGTGGTATATGTGATCAAATATATCCAATGTAATGTCTCAGGGAGAAACAGTAATGTCTAGATGAATTTATATCTGGCAATAAAATGTGACTTGTATGCAATTTGTTAGTCAACAAGTGAAAAACACATAGCAATCAATGTGTTTTTCACTAGCTGACTGCAGAATGGAACACGCCTATACAGTACGTGTTTCTTTAATAGTGTCTTAAGACTTCTTCCACATACTTGTGTTTGAGAACAAACTTGACATTCTTGTAAGCAAAGGCCACCAGGTAGGTGCTGACCAGAGTCATCACAGCATAAAGAACTGCAGACTGGACCAGGTCCATGTGCCAGATCCTCCAGAACAGCCCTGCCACCACAGTCATTCAAACACAAGCACAACAATAGTTATAAATTTACTGAGCTTCAAAGTTCACCGTTACTAACTGATTACATCATATTATTATTATTATTGAGCCTGGATAATTAGCAGCATGCTATTGTTAGCACGTCATGTTTATTGCATGGCCAAAATAATAATCAATCTATTTCTTTGATTTATTAAAGCAGATTGTGCCCTTAAGTTGTTACAACCAAGTAGTTAATGTATTACCATCAACACATATAATTTCCACCATTACCCATTTGAATCAATGAATCACTGCTAGCTGCAATTAGCATATGGAACATTAGCTGGTATGTCTCCGTTAGCACGAATCAAATATAACTTACAGATGGGGATGGCAGACACGATGAGGGCATTGCCGTAGAAGAGCGCGGTAGACTTGGCCGAGAGGTTTCTGCTGAAGTCCTGGAGGAGCAGGTCTTCCTCAGACTGCTGCTTGTTGCTGCCTTTAGGAGCCATTGCGTTACTGGCCTGTACCTGCTCTACTCTGGAAAGAAGACTGACACGTACGAAAAGAAGGAGTTTTCAAACGCTAACGACGCGTCAGCACACAAATACGGAATACGTCTTTGTCGGCCCGGTAAAATGCTATTGGTCAGGATGTATAGATGTTGTGTACTGCCATCTAGGGGGAGGGAGGACGAAATTTTATTTTTTGGTAAACGCACATTATGCCCACCAGATGACAGGGTCTCCCTAAAGAAGAATTCCTGTTGTAAATATCAACCACACACAGTAGCCTACTGTCTGTAGCAGTCCATACCGTCTTGCCTCATCCTCAAAGTGAGCGTGATCAACAAATAACAAGAAGTCCTCACTTTAGCAGAGTTTACTTTAAGTGAGTATTAGTGCAAAGCACTTGTACCACACTGAAGGCTCATGTTGTGACATGTATGGATAATGCCTTACTTCAGAGGTTTTCAAAGTGAGAGGCGGTCTCCCCAGGAGGGCTCCAAACAGTTTCAGGGGAGGCTCAGTAAATGGAAGTGAAAAAACATTAGTTATCAAAAGGAGATCACGTAGAATAGCCTAAATGTGTATGATTTGATTCAAGAGATCAGAGATACAATAGTTTTGGGGAATTTTACTTTTTTTCCCACTTTCCCAGTCATACTGATAAATGCCTTATGACAGACATTTTTTATGTATTTGGTGTAGTCTGAAGTTTTGTCAAACAGCAATATTAGGCTATCTTGGCTCAATTGTTAAGTGTTTATGGGATCAAATAACATAATCATGATCCCATAGGATCCAGGAATTGAGCAAAACTAACCAAGTAAACTGAGAGGGCACCTTTTTCCAAGTTTTTTTGAGGGGAGGCCCACAATCTCAGACTTTGAAAACCTCTGCCTTACTGTATACCTGGTGTGAAAGAGGTAGGCTGTTTCACCTGTATTGTGCACGCACTTAAGATAAATGTTTTATTCATCCAGAAATCTTTAGACAAACAAGCCACATTTAATGGCATTCTGTGTGTGTGTGTGTGTGTGTGTGTGTGTGTGTGTGTGTGTAATCCATTTCTAGTGGATTGTGTCTGTGTTCATCCTAGGCGATTGCATGTGCGCCACCGGAGACAAGCAAAAAAACCAAGCCAGACATTCAACCTGCTGCCGTAAGCACAGTGCTTAACCCCCTGCTGGGCTGGGCTCTCTCCTTCTGTATGTGGGAATGGGATGCAGGCTGGCAGGTTTGCGTGATGCTTCTGCTTAAACCGGGTTGGAGATTAGGGATTAAATATGCACTTCAGGGGTGCAGGGAGGGGAGGGGTGTGCGTGTGTGTGTGTGTGTGTGTGGGGGGGGGGGGGGGGGGGGGGGTTTATTTGTTAGG
>JAOEHI010051078.1:0-19463 GCA_025447815.1 Percopsis transmontana | reverse complement strand
AGCCGACTCTGGGGCTCGAACCCACGACCTTACGGCTGGGAGTCCAACACCCAGACCACTAGACTATCCTGCCCCCAATGTTTATTAAATTGTTTATTTTGCTGTGAAAAACCAAAACAAATGCCAAAACAAAATATTTACAAGGATAAAAACGTTGTTGAGAGAAAAATTCAAAATGTTATTAGTCATTCCTTATTCATCTGGTGCTTTTTATACTTTAGACCATAAATTGGAATGAAACAAATTAGAATGAATAAACCAGATGTTGACATACATAGCCTTTACATAGGCTACAGATCTACATGGCTATTATCCATATCAATGAATATCAACACGTGTAAAATGGTGATCGATCGCTATTTTACCCCTCTAATAGGCAATTTCTATACATTTGATTAACGTTAATGATGAAGCGTTACGTATGACACATAATGGCTAATGGGCCTTTAACAGAGAGAATTCCCAACATGCAAGTGGTGGAGCAACGTATCATACGCACGGTAACGTAAACCTTCGCACGTAGTTTTCACACAAGCAGTATTTGAATAAGGAACATGGCGGCTGCAGCAGTTGTTGAATTTCAGAGAGCTCAGTCTCTCATTAGCACCGATCGCAACGCGTCTATTGACATCCTCCATTCAATAGGTACGTATCGAATTCTCTTGTGGATAACACTTGTTCTTCTGATTAATCTATTTTGAAGGTTTTCAGTCAAAACACAAGGTTGCTAGCTCGTTAGCCGCAGCTGATCATTGACAAGAGCCGGTCCGTGTGCCGTGCTGACTCACTGTTGAATGGTGGAATAGCCACAGCTAACGCTAGCTAGTGATAGCTGGTTAGCTTTAGCATGTTGCTAACATAGGCCTGGCCGTGACGCGCAAAACCACGTTATGCTACATACTTCATTGATGATAGACTTTTAATTAGCTAGGTATCTTGTTGTTGTATTAGTTTTGTCTATCTCACGCTACGTGACGTTATATGAATGTGATAGCTAGCATGAGTAGTTACTATAGCAAACATATCTACGTTAGCTTGTTTCCAAAAGCTTCTGGACGATCCCTGGCACCACACACATCTAGCTTTTAAGCTAAATAAAGTGGTGTTTAGCGCGTTATCACTATCTAAATAGGAATATAGAACAACTGAAATTAGCCATGACCCTTCTACACGATTGTTGTCACGGACATATGACAATACAAGAGACACTATGAATCACGGTTGATGAAGGAGGCTTTAGTGGCACCATTCCCAAATTGCCTTGTCACACTAGCCGACAAGTTAGCCCGCTACAATGTTTGTTGACCCAGCTGCAGTAGTTGTAAATACACACGACAGAACGTATGAAGAGCTACGCTTGAATTATGATCATTAAAAAGTCGTTTTTGTAATTTTCTGTTCTTAATAGAAACACAATGGTATGTCATGATGCGTTTATAGGGAAGAAGCTTACAACCCATAGAGTAAGAACCATTGGCTCATCATACTTGTTTTCTTCCGAGTAACGTTACTTATGTTGTTTCCTTGCTCTATCAGTGAGGAGAGATGTTCAAGAGAACGATGAGGAAGCTGTCAGGGTTAAAGAACAGAGCATATTGGAGCTGGGTATGCTCCTGGCTAAGACTGGACAGGCTGCAGGTAAGCATATCATCCCTGTTAGGTAGTATATTTAATATGTTGGGTAAATTGATAACTTTGAATAGTTTAATTATATAATATATAATTATTTGTTCATTCAACCATTTTTACAATGCATTTTGTACCTACTCCTAAATATGTTGCTGCTGCTGCCTTGTGTGTAATTTTTCTCTTATCTGTGATAATGTCCTCCAGAACTAGGTGGTCTGCTGAAATTTGTAAGGCCCTTTCTGATTTCGATCAGTAAGGCCAAGGCAGCCAGACTGGTCCGTTCCCTGCTGGACCTGTTCCTTGACATGGAGGCTGCCACTGGGCAAGAGGTAGAGCTGTGTCTGGAATGCATTGAGTGGGCCAAGACTGAGAAGAGGACCTTCCTTCGACAGGCCCTGGAGGTAATGAGACGTGCAAACGAGTCATGAATAAGCAGGAAATGTTGCTTTATTACTTTTCTTTAATAAGTAGCATGCACAATTGGTATTATCAACAAGAAACCGTGAATTATGCTAATCATTTTTTAACATAACCAAGAAATATTATGTAACAATACTACATATGAAAGGGCTGCCGATATATATCGGAAAGCATATGTACACTGCTAAAAATGTGTTGGAAATGTTTAGTTCTTTTTTAGTTATTTATGTAAATTATATTACCCTGGCGGAATCGTTTATATGGCTGTAAAAGATGGCCCAGCCAAGTTGTTTAGGTTCATGATGCATGGTACTGAAGCGTGCCGCTGTCATGCTAGTTGAATATGTACAGGTATATTCAGTAAAATGGGTTGACTCATGCATGTCTGAAAGTGATCCTAGGCTTCCAGCACAGCAGCTTTTGGCTTGTCTGAAAACAATCCCCCTTCTCTCGTCCAGGCTCGGCTGATCTCGCTCTATTTTGACACCAAAAGATACCAGGAGGCCTTGGCACTTGGTGAGTTGACAGTTTTGGCTTCATGAATAGACAGGATGCTCTCTTTTGGGGAGATGGGAGTTTTGCTGTACAGAATGTGGACATTGTTAGCCCCCATGTATTAGGTCAACTTTATACTGTGCATTCAACCCAAATTTCGGCTAGACTTAGCAATATGTGTCTTCATTTTCCGTCAGGCACCCAATTGCTCCAGGAGCTGAAGAAGATGGATGACAAAGCTCTGTTAGTAGAGGTCCAGCTGCTGGAAAGTAAGACGTACCACGCCCTTAGCAACCTGCCCAAGGCCCGCGCAGCCCTCACCTCAGCCAGGACCACCGCCAACGCTATCTACTGTCCCCCAAAACTCCAGGCAGCGCTGGACATGATGTCAGGTTAGATGGCAGTTCCATTAAAGTGTCAAACTACATTGACATATCTCCTGTGATGGTGTTAATTTCTTTGTAGTATCTTTTTGATAAATTCTGACCGACAAACTCAGGACTGTATGGATGATGAGTCTATTCTTAAGTTGCATAATTCTTTAATGAATAAGCTAATGCCTGACCCTATTAACAATGACAATACATTGCCAAAAGCATTCACCACAACTATAACCCCTGTTTTTGTATATGGTAGGAACCTGACTTATATGGTACTGAATGGTAGTCAGTGGTACACAGACGGATGTCTTTTACTTAACACTGTTAAAATGCTAATGAGCCCCTTGCTAACATTTATTTTGTGCAAATTTCCATGGGAAATTTAGAGCCAATGCCTTTAGTGTAATGTCAATAAAGTCCTTGATATATATATTTTTCCAATGCACATATTTTTGTTTATTAAATGGTAGGCTTGTGTAAATGACTTACAGTGCTGTGATTTAGGATTGAAAATGTACTTTTTGCGTTGATACACAAGGGAATTGGATTTCTTTCCCACAGTACTATAGTTGTTTTTGTTATAATGGATGTGAGTATAATAATGCATACAAATTGGTATACTGTAATGGTTCAGCACTGAATTTTTGGGTGCGGGGGTTCCATCCTTCATTTAGTAACTCTGCTCATTTTCCATTTACAATACATTATTTAGTAGATGCTTTTATTCAAAGCAGTTAGGGTCTTGCTCAAGGCTGGAAGGAAAGAAGGATCTTCCATTAACAACCCATCCATGTCAGCCAATATGAAGGAGTTCGTAGCTTGTAGGAGTTTTGTTTTTAATTTCCTGGTTATCATCGCCATTGGTGTTAACTGTGGCTCCTCTGCTGTTGTAGGGATCATCCATGCAGCAGAGGAAAAGGACTGGAAGACAGCCTACTCCTATTTCTTTGAGGCCTTCGAGGGCTATGACTCCGTTGACCACCCAAGAGCCATCACAGCACTCAAATACATGCTGCTCTGCAAGATAGTGCTCAACTTGTAAGTTGTGCCGAAAAACATTGGTTCCCATAAACCAGGGTCAAGTTGTAATTTAAACCAATAAATTATCTGTGTTAAAGGGTAAGAAATTAAACGGTATGCAGTTTATTTTTTTTATACATACTAGTTCATGGTGTAGGCAATCTTAAACTTACCGGTATTTATACATATGATCTACTCGCATGTTGAGCTTGCCTTGTGACATTTTATTTAGTTTTGTTCTAATTTTATTTTATTTAATTTAAAAAAAATATTAAATCCGTTTCATTTGTGCTGCAGACCAGAGGAGGTACAGTCTCTGATCAGTGGTAAACTGGGTCTGCGGTATGCTGGCAGACAGGTAAGGACTGCTTAGACCAGGTCACCGCTTCTACTCGGCTCTGTACGGTCAATAAACTCTTGTCGTTTTCTCTCCAGACAGATGCGCTCAAATGTGTGGCTCAAGCGAGCAAGAACAGATCCTTAGCAGATTTTGAAAAGGTAAAAATCCTCTGTAGTCCAAGCTGAACCTATTTATTAATGATGTTCCAACCCGGATGGCAGGTTCCATTTAGTATGGATGGGCCAATTATCTCTTGTCTCTATACTTGCTCTGAGTTGAGGAACACAAAGTGAACATTTGCTTTATTCTTTTATACTTACAAACTTCTTTTTATAAAGAAAAAAAAGAAGTTGAATTTAACCTTTCATCCAGGATGTTGCAGTGCAGTTTGTGGCCACAAAATATTTTCCCAAATATTACATGTATGTCTTTGCTGTTTATGAGGTGTGTTTTCACACACATTCCTTCTCCGCATCTCCAGGCCTTAACAGAGTACAGGGCAGAGTTGAGGGACGACCCTATCATCAGTACTCACCTGGAGAAGCTGTACGACAACCTGCTGGAACAGAACCTCATCAGAGTCATTGAACCGTTCTCCAGAGTACAGGTAGGGACCCGAAATAGCTGTGCTGAGGCATCATTGTACTTGATGAAAAATGATTTGACCTCTAATACCTTTTTATCAGGGAAGCAAAACTCCTATATTATGGATGACATATCTGTTTAAACCTATAATAAGTCACCAATTTCAATCTATTTGAAGCTATTCATTGCATTTGCTCATTGCATTGGTTTGTTTTTTTCCCCCAGTAGGGATCAATAATTAGTCCCATGGCAAATAATCTAACATGTTAATAGAGAATCTTTAAATGCAGCCGGCCTGCATTTAGACAGTAATCTCTTTTCTGTTGTCTTTCAGATAGAACACATATCAGGTCTCATCAAATTGTCAAAGGTATAACTCTCTTTCCAAGTGTTAAGGCTTGATGTTGTCTGTCAGTAGTTCTTTTTCTTATTTGGTTTCTATCATTTTGTTCAGGGGGATGTTGAAAGAAAACTGTCACAGATGATCCTGGACGAGAAGTTTCACGGCAAGTTTAATTACATTGTTTCATTTTGTTTGTGTATGAGTTGGTGTCCACAGCGAGAGCTTCAGTCATACAGTATATTGAGTTTTCTCAACACCGTTGCAGGGATCCTGGACCAAGGGGAAGGCGTCCTGATCATATTTGAGGAGCCCCCGGTAGACAAGACGTATGGAGCTGCTCTGGAAACTATTCAGAACATGAGCAAAGTTGTGGATTCGCTCTACAACAAAGCCAAGAAGCTAACATAGGTAAGAATGCTGCCGCTTACTTTTCCATTGTCCCAGCACTAAAGCCCAGTGTGGCGCAGGATCTAAATCCTCTGTTTTTTGTGCTCACCATCCACAGAACAAATGGTGACCACAGGAGTACAGTGGAGGACGTGCGTGTGCGAGACCAGCGTGTGTAATATTTTAAGAAGGGGACAAGGGAGTGTGACAAATAAATGTACTGCTAAAAAAAACACAAAAAAAACAAAACACGGGATTCACAGTTTCCAAATGAAAGATCCCCCTTCTCCCTCAATGGACAATTTAATCACTTCTCCTCTTGTTCGGTTTTTGTCCCTATTTCATTTTGATATCCATTCAAGATTCTGTACACTCAGCGGCCAGAGCAGGCCATCAGGGAATATTGTACAACTACGCTAAAAAAAAAATTAACACGTATACATATGTTTATATCTGCTATACAATAAACAGGCTTTTAAAGCCTTACTCTGACTCCATTGCAACCTCAAAGGTGCAACATCGACCTTGAGCGCCTCGGATCCTGCTACGAACCATACCTGCAGGAATTAGGCTTTTTCTTCTGGTTCATATCTTTCAGAGGCACGCAGTTTGGTTTTTGGAAGGTTGGGTTACTTCTGGGGATACAAATGCATTTGTATTTTGGTCAAAGAGTTCCTTCTAGCGGTCATGCATTTGCTCACCATATCAATGCCAAACGCTCCCTGTTGTATTTCAAATTGCTGAAAAACTTTATTTGGATTCTGTTTTATTTTCTTGTTGCAAGTTTAAATAAAATCAATTTCCTGTTATTTTTTCCCCCCTCTACTCGCATACATGGAGCAGATAGGAAGCTAATTTCCATCACTAGTCTCCCCCTCATTGCCCTTAATATGGCCTCAACGTTTAGGGAACGCTATTTACTGTAGGGGTGCAAAACTATTCACTGGCCCTAAGCTTCTATGTCTTATCCCTGAGTGAGCAATTATTCATTGTTAGTTTCTAGCACTAGTGACATGCTAGTAACCAAACAATTTGTATGGTTTTGATTATTTTTTTTTCTCCTCATTTATAAAGTCATTTTCAAAATAAATATTTTGTATTTTAAGAAGTTTTGTCTTGCCTTTTGCAAAAACAACTGTTTTAGGTGATCTAACCTCGTAACTGATTAGGTATTAGGATTTGAGGGTACAAGTGGAGAAAAGTATTTTGTGAAATATACATCAAGTTGGAGTGACCTTAGAATGTGTGACAAAAGGGAGGATATGTGCCTGTTCACTATTAAAAATGAAAGATATGTCAAGAAAGGATGCTATTAAAATGAGGCAACAAAGTTTGAGATGGTAACAGTATGGAATTAATTTCCTCTTGGCTTATGATCACCTCATTTGGGGGCAGGGCACATTTCGTTAAAGGGCATTAAATCACAATTTAAAATACATTTTTGGATTGTCTTTTTATTTAGTTAATCTCACAAAGCAATGTATAAATGTTTACTTGACCTAACATTGAAATCAGAATAAGTATTTTTTATTTTTTATTTTACACTGAGCTAAAACAGTGGTGCCTAGGGCTGCTATGAAAGGACATTAACCATCTGATGCAATGGGCCCTTTTCAGAGGCGTCTTAGTAGGGTCACTACCAGAGGTGGACCTCCTAAAGTTAATTATGGGTCCGTAGGATTTAGTTATGCCAGTGCACCAATAGCCTATAGATGAAACCAGTGAATCGACCTGGCAATCCATCGACGTTGTTTTTATGAGCTACGCCTGTGTTTTCCCTACCGTTACATCTTGTGCTGTTCAAGGACTCTACTGTTTTCTTTAGCTTGGTTCAGAGGATCTGTTTATTGTACCACAGCATTAATAGCTCATTCAACTATGGACCACAGTGCTCAGCGTAGTGCCATAAATCGAAGAGTAATTTTTTTTCTTCTTTCCATTCAGAGCAATGACTATAAACATAATTACAGTAACGTACGTCATCAAATCATGGACTTTTTTTGTTATCAGTTACGCCTATTTAAAAAAAAAATGCTTAAAATTAAGTAGGATGTGTTTGCCATGTCCCCTGTTATCTTACTAAAATAAAAGCAAACCAACAACTCATTTGTATTCTTTTTTACTGATCTACAAATGTAACATAATACTGTCAAGCGCTCAGCACCTGTATTGTTTTACACACCTAAAAAAAAAGAAATTGTTCCTTGCTCTGGATTTCTGTACACATCAGTATCAAATGTACAAGCTGTCCCACGATTACAAAGTCCAACTATCTGATGTTCAGATTAATAAAAATAAAACTTTTTCTAAGAATGTTGGGATTTAATTTATTTTAAAACAATGGCTGTAATACATTTTTATAAAACAAGTGGGTGTTTCTCCTTTTCCTACACGTCATGTGCGTGATGACATCACTAACGGAAATCCCACCCTTGTCAACGTCTCGTCCGTAGAGATACCTCTGCGATTGTCAGCACTACGTTTATGCTGAATTGCACTTGAATATCCAGAGGAAGAAACACAAAGATGGCCGGCCGGGTGAGTTTATGTAAAACAAATACTATTAATTAAACAAAAGTAGATATCAACAACAGTGAATTTAAAACGTGGCGTTTTTTGCTATCCTGGAAGCGTTTACATATACCGCAAGCAAGCACAGCACTAGACTGGCAGAATCGTACGTCATTCAATAGGCAGTAGACAAGCTTCCGGCTTGCCTACGGTATACTATAGAGTATTTTAGGACTACACAACTACTGTAGTCATGTTACTGTTATTACATTAGATGCATACTGGCGCTGGCAAAAAGTTATGCCGGCGTACTGTATTTTTCACTACAATGTAAGTTACTGTATAAAGACTGCGTAGCAGTGTCCGAGCCAAGAATGATGATATTGAAATTTTGTAAAAATTAAGCGATTATTTAAATAAAACGAACCACTACCGGTAGACCTAATAACTTAGTTCTTAGGACGAAGCAATCACAATGTAATGTTATTAACTGTGTTTGTGTTGATGTTATTTATATGGGCTTCATTATGTGGGCAGCTGTCTGTTCATCCAACAATGAGTGACATGACATAGTTTGCTAGCCTATAACGTAACCAGGAAGTGCTTTTATCAGCATCATACATTACATATCGTGTAAACCATACAGTTGTTTCTGTGTGAGAAGCGTAGAACCCTTTTATGAAACTAATTTAGTCTGCATTAAAGCTGACTACGGAGCAGAATACATACAAGGACTGCCACACCAGTCTCTTCCACTTATAATAGAACAGCTAACTAAAACAGTTTTTATTTTTTACATACTATTAGAATGACCCGTTGAAAGGGGCTTATGGCCACGTTACAGGGGGCATGTATCATGGAGATGCGAGTTTGACAACATTAAAATGTTCTCTTACCTTTCAAGAAAATTTTACAGAATTTGCCCTATTTGTCCCAGTCTTAAGTTACGTTTATGGGAGAAGCTCTTAGGAATCTAGTTGATGCCGAGTACAAGCAGCCTGTACTGGACCTAGAAATAGACTAGCGTTGATGTTAGGATAGGCCATATAGGCCAGCGAGTGATTCTCCCATGGTGCGATATGGTCTAATTGGGATATTAGAACTAGAACATAAGTATGATTTTGGTTTGGCCCTTTTATTAGAAAGGATGAATTAGCTCAGGCTTCCCCGTAATAATCACAGATTGGTTTGACACATGCAGGTCTGGTACAGAGATGACCAGCATTTTGATTTGGTATAGAAAGTGGTTGTGGAAGGGTTTCACATAGCCATACATATTAAAAATAATTATTATTATATAGACTTTTTAGTCATATCAAGGTAAATGTACCTCTGAAGCCAGGTAGGGCTATATTGATTACAGCATTCAGCCATGGTGACTGTGCTTTTCCCAAGATTAATTCATATTGGCTGTATCCAAAATTGCATACTGTGTGTTTTCTACCATACAGCCATTGGCCAGCGGTATTGACAGATAATGACAGATGTGACATAAGATAAATGGGAGCTAGACATCATAATAGTTAACTTGGGATTGGCTATACTAGGGTAAATATTGGAGAAATATTAATTAAAATGGGTACTGTTATGTTGTGTACACTGTAGCCATTTGAAAATTAGGATGGAGCTTTTTTTTAACACAGCTATAAAGATGGGAATAGCCTGCAGTTATGTATTTCATTAGTTCAGCTAGATTTTGTTGTGACAGCGCAGCAGGTTCAAACCCTTGAGGTAACCGTGTCAGAGAAGCGGTTTCTTCCGAGTATTAATTAACGTGAGTATTAATTAACCTGAATATAAAGCCTCAAACACAGATGAGTCGCTGTCGTAAGTCAATAAGGCAACTTCACAGAAACAGCACACATTTTGTATGTGCTGTGAAGAAACAGAATAGATGTCCAGCAGTGCCAACTGCTGAATCACTGCAATTTCCCTGGATTTGTCACTGTACCACACTGTGTGCAACATCCATCACTCTCTAAGAGAGGACTGCTTTGTGTTTCTGTGAAAGTGTATTTGCTTGTTAGACTACACTCCCAAATCCTTGCTATAAAAGAAACTACCACATAGTATACTGTGTATCTGCTTTTGACAGTAAACAGACTAATCTAAACTACGCAATTTCATGTAAAGGAATTCCCTTTTTTATACAGTAAGTATTCGTTAGAGCCCCCAAATGTGTTCCAATGCACCATAAAGGCCTAATATACTGACTGAGCTTATTATACAGCAGTGGGCCTATCTAAGGTCTGCCAAGCTCTCTATAGAGACGTAAACAGTGTGCAAAGAGACACCATAGCGACATGAATGTCAGGACGACTTGTTAGGAGCACTGTTTATAGTAGTGGGTGCTGACCTGGATGATATATCAGTACAAGCGGTTTGAAAATTGAAATCTGTATGTGCATGATAATGTAAATGATCCGATTAGCTCTATCCACACATTTTTCAACATTCATAGTATATCATAAAGTGTACTGAAGTTTCCTCAATTTTCATGTTCTAACTGAATGTTAATGCAAGCAAGGAATTAAAATTTAATTGACAATTATATTTTAATTCCTTGCTTGTATTAACACATACTAGACCTGCCTTGTACAATTATTAATTGTACAAGGCAGGTCTAGTATGTGTTTGGCCAAATGTCCAACATTCACAATCACAGATTTAACATTCATTTAGCCTTCCACATCACTTTCAAAGGTTACAAACAAACAAAGTAAATGGAAGTACATTTGAACAAACCTAGTCTAAACCTTAAATGAGTGTCTATTTGACACAAATGCTGTGACAAATATACAGCAGCAAGACAAAACCAGCTGTCATTGATCTGTTGCAATGTACTGAGAGGCCTCTCATTGATCCCCCTGATAAATGTCAAATGTAATATGCGATCATCATTATGCTCTGATTTACAGGAATTTTAGTTACACATTGATATGAGATTATATTGATGTAACTACTGCTTAACTACTGACTGTTTGTCTTGAACTTCACTTTGCCTCCGTTCCTCTTTAGCGCATAGCCCGCTAACTGTATTTGTATTGTATCAGAAGAGCCTGTGTAATTATAAAGTACACTAATAAAGGTCCACTGTGATAAACACAACATCAGGGTGATACGTTTCCTTCTCTCACATCTGTTTCCAGACTATGCAAGCGGCGAGATGCCCAACAGATGAGCTGTCGCTAACCAACTGTGCCGTCATCAGTGAGAAAGAGCAGCAGTTTGAAGAGTGAGTGTCCAATTAATAGTGTGTGTGCGCTTGTATGCGCACGTGGATGTACATGTGTACGAAGCTGACACGTGCGACTAAAACCCATGTCCACAAGGCTTTGTGTCACACCTGGCCTTTCAGATGTTGCATGCATCAAATAGAGTGTGTGTGTGGGGGCGGGGGCGGGGGGGGGGGATATGTGGGATTCAGGTCTCCTAAGAGTGACATAGGACCCTTTTATACTTTCTTTGATCTTCTGTAATACCTGGTCAAGACAGCACATTCCTCCGTGCCTTCTTAATCACAGTCTTAAACCCTGTACTGTATACAGTACTATGTAGAGGCTTTTATTATAGGAAAGGTGCCCTTAAGCTCTGTAAAAGCATATATATTTTACTCTCCTGGTAGTAGAACCTTTAATGCTGGTAGGGGTTTTGGTCTATACAGTACCTGTGCCATGTTGAGGTACTGTATGCACATTTGCACTGTGCTTTAATTTCTTCCTGTTGTACAGTATTATACAAATGTGCCAAAGCCTTGCTACTGTCCCCAAGAAATCCTTAAACCTATTGTTTTGTGTGTGTGTGTGTGTGTGTGTGTGTGTGTGTCTGTGTGTGTGGTTATGCTTGTGCATACGTTTGTGTGTGCGATGGGTTGCCGCTAGCACATGCAGTGCCATTCCATGATTGGTCGTCTCACAGTCACCATGGAGGGCTAACAGGAAGTTATCTTGATGCCCTGCTAGGCCACAACTTATAGGAAAGCAGATGGAGGATTTAGCAGTGGAAGGTGCTGATAGGTCTGTAGGAAGTAGCTATGGAACTTCTCATCTTGCATCCTAGATATCATCCCCACTAAGCTGCTCAAGGGGGTATTTTCCACTGTTAGCCCTGTTATCTTAACAATAATCTGGCCTCTGGTTCTTTTCCTGACAGCTTTAAGCATGCCATTGTTCACCCATTGCTACAGAAACCTAAACCTAATTTGGACCTGCTGTCAATGATATACATATCATTGACAGCAGGTCCAAATCATAAAAAGACATAAAAAAAAAAAAAAACATTAAAAAGACATGTCTTTTTATGATCTGTTTTTAACTGTTTCCAGTGGTTTTAGAGCACTTAATAGTATCGAGACAGCTGTTGTGAAGGTTAATGACCTACTGCTGACTGCAGGCAGAGGTGACTGCTCAATTTGAGTTATTTTAGAATTAAGTACCGCCTTCAATACAGTCGATGAAATCGTAGGAATCAAGGGCTCAGCTCTTTTTTCGCTAATACCTCTCTAACAAAACTTTTTCTGTCGCTCTGGGTAACTCTACTTCCTCGATGGCTCAGTTAAGTTGGGTGTCCCTCAAGACTTGGTTCTTGGCCCCTCTTCTGTTTTCTATATTCAAAATCATGATGTGAGTGTGCGTTACCATTTTTATGCCGATGACACTCAGTTATACATGCCGTTAAAAGCCACAGATCCTAGCAGCCTAACAAATCTCACAACCTGCCTCTCTGATATTAAATCCTGGATGGCCCAAATCTTCCTTAAATTGAACGATTATAAGTCTGTAGTCATTCTGTTTGGTCCCCCAAATTCTGTTATCTTGGTGCTGATCTTGTGATCTGTAAAATAATATTAAGCAGGCTGCTAACCTCTGTTTTGATGACCAAGTCAAAAAGGTTGTTCGGTCATGTTTCTTTCACCTCAGGATAATCTCTATTAGGCCATTTTTATCAATTGCTGATTTACAAAAAGTTGTACATGCTCTTATTTACTCACGGCTTGATTACTGCAATGCACTTTTTTCGGGTATTAGCCAGGGCTCCCTCCATCGTCTCCAGCTAGTTACTGGGACAAAGAGGCGTGATCACTATACCCCTGTGTACTCCTTCCTACACTTGGCTCCCTGTTAGATATAAAATTGATTTAAAAATGTTATTGCTTACTTTTAAGGCCTTAAACTCTTTGCTCATGTTCTTTGGCCTTATTCTCATTTTATCTGCCTTGTCTGGTTTATTTTTTGGAAAGCACTTTGTAACATTAAGAAAAGTGCTATATAAATAAAGTTTATTATAATAATAATAATTTTTATTGTCATTATCGGCAGCAAGTGAAAAGGCAGAAACGATGGGCTTGTGGATTGATAACCACATTGATAACCAAATTGGTGCGTCGCTTTGCCTGGGTTAAGTAATGTATTGCACTCCTCCTTCAAAAAGTAACAAGGCCTGAACACAATGCTGTCTTCTTTCTGTCTCTTTACTATACCCTTGCAGACATGTGACAGTACGCAACATAACCCACAAGTATGTGTTCACCCTGAAGACCCACCCCAGTGTCGTGCCAGGGACCATTGCCTTCAGCCTGCCTCAGGTAGACCTGTTCATAACATTGGACTGTAAAGCACAATGGCCGCTGCCACATGCCCCCAACGAATTTCCTTTTTGTTATAATGCATCATCTCGCAAAATTTCTTCTGCAGATATCCTAAATAATATTATGGGAGTAAGCTTGACTAGTTGAGGTATATGTATCTAACTAGTGTTCCAGGATTCACAAGCTAAGATACCACTGCACCTCATTAGTTTTCATGACGTTATTTTCAGTAGGTACTGCATGTTATCCACAGTCTGTTAGCACCTAGTTGATCTAGCCTGTTAGCTTAGTCCATAGGCTATCATCTGTTTTTAACCCAACAACATTTAAACTGATGTTTACAAAGTCTGCCTGCTAGCTGTTCTGTCTTGTTCTCTGCGGGCTCTTTGCATGCTCCTCTCTTTCAACATTTGTCTCAACTGGTCTGTCACTGCTTTTTCCTCTTTTACCTTGCCTGTCTCTGCCTGCTCGTCCTCCGTCTGTAAATATGACAGCCGCGACGGCGCACAGGTACTAAATTAACCTCCTCCCGAAGGTCTTATTTTGCGACAAAAACATAGACTTCTCGTCCTCACCAGACGGGTTATTTGACATGGGGGAGCCATTTTTTTTACCAATGGACACGCTCAATTGGTTCATGGCCTAAATGTGACTTTTTTAAGCTATTACTTGCACAAACCCTTCGTGAAATAAGACCATTTAAAGTTACGGAGGAGTGTTACACTGCTGTTTCTGGGAGTGACCTCTAGTAATTGATGTTACCTGGTGTTTAGCTTTAAGTCCTTTGTCTTTTAGCTGGGAGATAGCCACATTGTCATGGTCTTTGTACTACAACTCCGTACAAAGGAATGTGTGACCTAGGTGGCTTAATGCTTCCCTTTCCTACAAATTTTCAGAGAAAATGGGCAGCCCTCTCCATTGGTCAAGAGGTGGAAGGTAAGACTGATAATACCATTTGTAGAATTTACTGGAATGTCTTCCAGTTATCCTGGAAGACAAAAGAAATGCCATAGTATGTGATTATGTACAGTCTATACTCTATATATTGGAATCTACAGTATGAATATTTCTGGAGTGAAATGGTCTTCGCTGTGTAATAATGATAAGAATTGGTTTATCTTTTGTTTTCAGCCTGGTTAGCCACAAGAAACAGGCCTCATTTATCCCACCCAACATCCAAACTATGTACCAGAGATACAACTTAAACACCTAAAAGGTTGCAGGCATTTACTTAGCTGTACCCATCCATCCCTCTGACTGTACAGCTGTTCTGAAATGCCTATAACTCATAAATTATTAATGACCGTGAGGCATTATTATTGAGATGTTGCAGGGGTGGGGGAGACGTGATTGATCAAACCCAGGGAGGAGAAGTATAATTGTGTTTCAGGCTGGTGTCATTACATATTGGACTCAAAGCCTGGCCACCAGCCAGTCATTCCCTTGCCTTTCATATAACACATGGCACAGTCCCCGCAGGCCGAATGCCCACAATGATGGGCTCCATAAAAGCACAGCCTGTATATCAAAAATGAAAAGGAGGCTTGATAATATGATCTGCCGTGTAAGAAAATGAACAGGCTTCATGCCATCCTAATAATCCTTCTTGACAGCACCTTTTTTATGCACTCTTTATAGTATCTGTGCCGGAATCAAACCCATGAAAAGGTTTTTTTTTTTTAATTTATTTTTTCCATTTGAGCAACAAAACCATATCTTTCTATTAAAGTGGGAACACTGTTAAGATTGTATTTTAACATTTACTTGTAATATATTGAATCATATTTAGAGGGCTTCTCTCTGGTCTGTGTCTGTCTCGTAATTTGCCATTTGGAACTGCGCATAGTATTAAAAAGTGTAGGTGTCTAATTCAATTTCAAGTGACGTTCAGTCTAAATACAGCGTGTAGTGTAAAGATAAACACCTGTAAGCAAAGCATAGCTCTGTACAGTGTGCTGCTGATTGCTATCAAAAGGCTTAATTCCACATCTCCAGACGGGTTAATTAGGCCTCCCATGTTTGTCATCAGTGTTAATTTAAGTAATTTCTATAATTTCTAATTAACAGTGACTATATCAACCAGCAAATTTTTACTCATTTTGTAACTGTGTCACTTGTACTTCAGAATGTGGGGTGCATTAAAATCAACCTCAAACTGATTTGTAATCATTGAACATGATTACAGATATGCTGCCATTCTGTTAACTAAAACTGTTGTTTCTCTTCCTGTAGTGACCAACTATAAGTTTGACAAGTCCAAACAGTGTGTGGGTGTTATTACGGTGGAAATTGACTTCCTGCAGAAGAAGAATGTCGACAGCAACCCTTATGACTCTGACAAGATGGCCGCCGAGTTTATCCAGCACTTTAACAGCCAGGCCTTCAGTGTCAGCCAGCAGGTGCTAACAAACAACAGCTAGAGGCAGTGTGAAATTAGGATCACTCACCTGTTGTTTCTAGTTGTGTTTAAGGTCGAGCCCCAGGGTTGGCCTACCTGTAAGCATCCTTGAGCAAGATGCCTAACCCCTATCTGCTCCATGTAATAGCACCATGTAATTGTAAGTCACTTTGGATAAAAGTGTCTGCTAAATGACTTAATTGTAATTTAAAACACAATGTCCAAAATAATAATAAATAGTCGTGTGGTTTTCAAGATCACTTATTATACCATAGTACAATGAAAGTGTGTTTTGCTATTGTCTGTATATTATAGGATATGGAAAAAAGGTTGAGCATTCATTCGATAATGCATATGATAATATGCTGCACTTACCTCTATGTATGTGTGGTTGGTTCCAGCTGGTGTTTAGTTTTTGTGACAAGCTGTTTGGCTTGCTGATAAAGGATATTGAGGCCATGGATCCTAGCATCCTCAAGGGAGATCATGCGCCTGTCAAGAAACAAAAGGTAGGTATTATTTTAGTTATTGTTTTGTTACGCTTTCTTTTTTTCAAGTTCTAGTTTATTATATATGGCACAAGCTTTTCTTTCATAAAGAAAACAAAGTTTAGAATCTTTCTGTCAGTATTGTATACTCTATACTGTATAGAGATACAATACATGTATATAGGTATTGTATATGTCTTTATACAGATTTTCTACAACTCCTCATTTTGATCTTTCTCTTATTTGCTTTGGATTACAGATTCAAATTGGGCTGTTGCTGGGCAACAGTCAAGTGATTTTTGAGAAGGCTGAGAGCTCATCGCTAAGTCTACTTGGTGAGTATCAGCAACAGATCTGGGTATACATTACCATTCATAAAATGTTGGGCAGCAGTTTCAGGTGGTGGAAAAGGGAACAACACGCAGTCTCTTAAAGTTGTCAGTTGCTAGATTATGTCTGGAATTGGTATATGATATTTACTGTGGTGAGGAGATTGTGTTTACAAAACAGCACAAGCTCAAATGTAATCTGTTATTGCTTCTCTGGAAGTTGAATTGGCTTGTAGTATTTGCCACTGTAAAGCCACAAGGGGGCATCCTTTACACACATTTGTTGCAGGTTTCCTTTTTTACAATCTGTGTTGAAATGGTACAATAAAAAATTTGTATATTTTATATATAATATATTGTACTTGGTAGGGTTCTTAGTACTTGGGTTTTCTTTGATGGGAGGTATTTTCTTACATTTGAGGATGTAGCTAGGTCATATGGATTCACCAGCATTTATTTCAGTTAAATAGAAGGAAATTTAAGACTATATTCCTGAATTTCTTGAACTTCTACACCAAATCATTTTTCAATTGTGTCTTACACATCATTTTAATGGCACTTCAAGCACTATACAAGTTTCTATCTCTTCAAAAATCCAGAGGGCACAGTGGGGGTTTCTCTTTTGGTTTATTTAATTTTCAACTCAAGAGCACTCATAAGCACTCCACACTCTTTGTTTCCGGAGTTGCCCTTGTGGTTGTACCTAAAACATTATTGTTTTTTAAACTCTGACAGCATACACCTCCCACACCCTTGAGTGGCTGGTACTACTCTCTATGCCTCCCCCTACAGCCTTCATAGGCTCACACCTTTCTCTACTTCTCCCCCTTAGTAGAGCTCCTTCTGTGGACAGTTGGGTTTTTAAATAATAAACAGTAAATGGGGAGGACCTTTGGGGTTCTGGGGGTACTATCATGCATTGCATGACATTGTATTTTCACCTCATACGTCCAGGAAAGGCAAAGACCAGGGAGTCTCGCCAGTCCATCATCAACCCAGACTGGAACTTTGAGCGGATGGGCATCGGTGGTTTGGACAGGGAATTCTCAGACATCTTCCGCAGAGCCTTCGCCTCCAGAGTGTTCCCCACCGACATAGTGGAGCAAATGGGTGAGCATTTGCTGTCATTCTTACACTTTCACTCCATGGCATTATGCAATGGGTCATCCATTTACAACACAGAGCTATTATTAGTCGTCTTGGTAAGCTAACAATGTACCCATAATGACACATTTTGTTCTGCTATTGCTGTATTCCTAAATCAATATTTTGACACACACTGCTTTGAATAATTCCTTCATTGTCCGACACTGTCTTGGATGCTTTTCCAAGTTGTCAGCCATCATTGGATGACTTATGGCATGGGCATCCCCCTATAGAAACCTCCCTACCTACACATGCTCATTAATAGCTGATTGACAGCACTGATTGAGTGATATGGTGATTCACCATGTGTCAAAGAGAGAGAGAGAGAGATAACATATTGTGTCACAAGTCTATTTGATCCTATCCCCCCAATAGGATCAAATAGACTTTGTGACACAATATGTTATCTCTTTCTCTCTCTTTTACACACACACACACGCAACGCACACATACACACACTCCATTACTTGAGCTAATAGCATCAATCAAAAATGTTTTTTCTGTTCTCAACACTACACTGCGTATGTAAGGGCTTTGTCAGCCACACCCAGCTCTGTGGCGCAGAGCAGTGTGTCAGCTGACCTTTAGCGGGAAGCGGCCCCCGGCTGTGGCCAGCTGGCTGCTGTAATGAGATGGCGTGGCCTGATAGAGGAGCCAGGTAAAGGTACGGCTCTAATTGGCCGGGCGAGGGTCGGGGTGTGGGGGGAGTGGGGGGAGTGGGGGGGGAGCAGGTAGCAGAAGCGCTGACGGAGAAGTTTGTGTTTAGTGTGTATGTGAGTCATGGGGGGAGCGTTCACTCTCACCTTGTCTCCCCTTTGCTCCCATTAAGGTGAACCAAGACAGTCCCTTCTCTCTGCTCTGACTGTCACTCCTTCCTGCGCCCGTCCCCCCCCTTCCTCCACCTGCCCTCCCCTTCAACAGGCCCAAATGGCGGCTCAGATGGTTATCTGAGGCCTCTCAATTAGTCCTGCCTAAATGTCATTAAGCAGGTGCAATGAGGCATTAGAAGAGCCACGCTGTCTGGACCTGGTGGCCCGCAGAGCCCACAGCTAGCCTGTTAGTCTCCACACATCTCCATGCAATAATGATACCTGATGGACTTCTTTCTTGATAATGACTTGTTACAAGCACCATGCTCGGAGAGGAAATTCAGTGCAAATTATCAATATTAATGTATTGTTTGGGACTAACTATCCTGGATATGATATAAAGTCTGGCCATAGTCACCGTGGGAGGCCTTTGTCCTTCCTGTTTTATGAATCTGTGGTAACACATGTCCTAAATAGTTAAGGTTAGAAGATTGTTGTGTTAATTACAATTACAATTAAGTCATTTGGCAGACGCTTTTATCCAAAGCGACTTACAATTACATGGTGCTATTACATGGAGCAGATAGGGGTTAGGC
>JAOEHI010051077.1:0-19471 GCA_025447815.1 Percopsis transmontana | reverse complement strand
GCGCGTCTGTTATCTTTATGCATGCGTCTGTGTTGGTCCTTGGGCCTGTGTGTGTGTGTGTGTGTGTGTGTGTGTGTGTGTGTGTGTGTGCGCGCATGACTGCACGTGCGCACCCCTTCTCCAGGATTCCTTTCCAAGTATTTTTATCCCTGGAAAAAAATACTAAGTCCTTGGTCTTCCCCACAACAATTAGCCTGCGATTAGGCTGCTTCTCTCCATCGCCCTCTCCTGGTGAGGGATTTACAGTAGACCCTTATCAGCGCAAACCTCACTGAAACACAGTCTCACCGGTGCACTCGCTAGACCCCAGACCAACTGGGACACACACACACACACACTTACATAGAGGGTAGACCTTCATACGTGTCTGCAAGCTGCAAAGTTCCCAGATAAAATAAAAGCAAACACCCCCCCCTTGGATCTGTTCAGTTCCAAGCTTTTATTTTTTTTTTAATGCACCTTATAAAGAGAACAGGTACAGGCTTCTCAGTGCCGTTAAAAAGGTTAGGTATCTTGCTCCGGGATACTTGGGAAGGTACAGAACCCAAGACCTTTCAGCTCTATCCTACATTCACTGATTAATCATACGGAGGCATTACTATAGTATGGCGCTTCCTGCCACGAAATCCAACCTTCCCCCACTCACTCACCGCCGCTCTCTGGAAGGCGCCCCTGGTGTAGGTCCCCCCGCCCCGGTAGCTGATGGCTGGGATCTCCTGGTTGAGGAGGGAGCATTTGTGGTGGTGAGCCTTGGGCGCCGAGACGTGGTCGACCCGCGTCACCACGTGGGTCTTGGACGAGAAGGTGACGAGGGCCACTCGCGTGTCCTCGGGCGCCACGGGGAAGTCCGACAGCATCTTGCGCACGAAGCGCAGCTCGCTTAGGAAGTTGCCGGCGCCGACGCTCGACGACTCGTCCACCAGGAAGACCAGGTCGAGGCAGGTGCTCTTCTCGCGGAGCTCGCGCACGTTCCTCTTGAAGGCCAGGCCCAGGCGCTCCACCTTGCGCTCGGCGCTCTCCGACAGGTTCCCCGCGGAGGCCGGGGAGGAGGGGGAGGCGGCGGCGGCGGCTGGCCTGGCCCTGGCCACCCGGGGCTGGGCCTGGGGCTGCTGGACAGCTGGCCAGGCGGCGGACCAAATATTTACGCAGCATAAACCCAGGAACCCGAAAGTCCATAAATGAGAAACGGGGTGCCTTGGAGTGGACATACCGGAGGGCGGAAGGGGTCGGTACAACACCGCAGCTGGACTCGATTTGGTCAAAATACCAGAACAGCAGAACTTCAAAACACGAGAACGAGATGATAAACCACTGGTGGAGAGAGAGTCTAAATGCGTCCTACGCGTCTGTCGGTGTCCGGCCGCACGCCAGTAGAGAGTTCCTCAAAAGCATTGCTGAACCAAGATGTGGAGCCTTTCCCTTTCATCCAAACGCGCTTCCTCCGTCCATCTGTGAATCTCCTTTGCTTTTTCCTTCTTCCCCCCCCCACCCTCCTCTGTCTGCTCTCTCCGGTCCTGCCTGGCAAAATGTCCAGGCTGGGTTCACGAGGTCCGTCTGTCTTGCGTTCCTCGTCTGTTTCCCCCCCCAAACGGCAGAGTCTCGAATTACATCTGCCAAAGCAAAATTACCTGTGGGCTATCTGCTTGAACCACACGGTTTTTAAAGAGGCTGTCGTTTGGCTATCTGTTTGTTGGCCTTCTTTTTTTCCCCCAGACCGGTCCGTCTGTCAATCAATCAAACTCTGCGTCCGTGCGTCAGGGTGAAATCCAGAGCTCCTCGTATTTCTTCTTCTGCTGGCGGTCATGTGCCCCTCTGCCTTGCGAGCGCGCGTGTGTGTGATCCGCTGTGACTCCGTCAGCCAAGCTGCAAATGCCTCTACCCCTCTCCTCTCCAGAGCGTTTAAAGGGAAGAGGTAGGAGGGGAAAAGTTCTGAGACACACACACACAGAGAGAGAGAGAGAGAGAGAGAGAGAGAGAGAGAGAGAGAGAGAGAGAGAGAGAGAGAGAGAGAGAGAGAGAGACTGGAGGGGGCTATCTCTCCAGCCCACTCTCTCATTATCTTTCATTCTGTGATTTTTTTTTGGTGCTTGTATAGTTTAGCTTTATCAGCATGACCACAGCCCGTCCTTCTTTCTCGATTCAAAAGGCAAATATAATTATTGCTAAATCGCAACTTACGTAAACGGAAATTAATCTCTCCCTCTCTATCTCATCACACTATAAAAAGTGAAAGTATGTTTCTGGAGAGAAGTTGGTGGCCTCTCATAGATTTCCATTCATTCTAAACACCATCTATTTTCTTTGGTCTGTTTCGGAGGCAACCCTCTGGTGGCCAGTAGTGGAACTGCGTGGCTTCAACACTCGGTAGGGTCTCCCTCTCTAAAATTTCATCTGCAACCAAAACAAAAGGCAGCTCGTCCTACCGAGGCCCTCTGCACCTATTAAAGTGAGGGGCACTGGCTGTACAGTGAAAGGGTGTGTGGGTGATGCTATCACAACCACAGAGCAAGAGAGGGAAGAGGAGGAGGAGATGGACAGATAGAGAGAAGTGCTATATCTGCCACATTCAGAGGGACTGCCGCCAAAACAACGAGCCAAGCTAACGCCATATGCTCCCATTTATGTGAACGCGTGTGTGCGTTCATAAAACAGTCGTTTGTGTGTCTGTTGTTCTTGGCCGGGCCAGTCGACAGGAAGTGGGGCAGCGACAACAACCTTATCACGCCAACACAACAAAAGTGCTTCAACACAGTTAAACATGGAGGAGGACAGAGGGAATGAATGAGGGAACGGAGGGACAGATAGAGTGAGAGAGAGCAAAGAACAGTGTGGGTGTGTGTGTGTGTGTGTGTGTGTGTGTGTGTGTGTGCGTGTGTGTGGGTTCAATATCAAACGAGAGCAAAAAGTGTGAGAACATGAGAGGCAAAAGAATAAAGTATGGGTGTGCACTGTCAAGTCTCGGGGGTTGCGTGCGTGCGTGCGTGCGTGCGTGCGTGCGTGCGTGCGTGCGTGCGTGCGTGCGTGCGTCTTCCAACCAGAGCAGTAGAACCGCGGTTGGTTACAGCCTCAGACTATTAGCCACAATGACATGCAGCTCAGGGCACACACAGTGTTTATTAGACCATATAAACCTCCCTCTCTTTCTCTCTCTCTCTCTCCCCCTTAACAGCACTGGAAAGTTCTGTGCAGAGAAGCTGGAACAGAACGTAGTGTCATACGGGCCAGATAAACGGGGGACCGACTCACACACAGACAGTCATAGTGCGTTAAAAAAAGGGGATAAGGCATTTCAAAATGGCCGCCGTTTATTTTGATGAAAACTGCTTACCCAGTGCGCGTATAAGAGCGCCGGTCCTCTCCCGACCCCCGCGTGTTTGGCCGATGGTTACGCCGAGTATCATGAAACCATTGTGCGTTAGTCGCATCGGTACCTAGTGCACGAATGGGCGAATCCACGCTCATGCCTTGCGATGAAAAAAAAAAATGACAATAATCATACTCCCGGACAATTTATAATATAAATAAAACTTGTTTTTAAAACTTGTGCACCGTTCAAGTAGCCTAATACTGTAACTATAATCATTTTAGAGGTGTTTTTTTTTTTACGCCACCAATGGGGGGAAAAAGTAAGCTTAGGCGCGCGCACACACTGTAGAGATGCACGCACACACACACGTATCTACAGCCACTCCATTTCCAATAAATAGTATCACACGCACACACACAACCATACAGAGTGTTAAGAATGCTGAGAACAGCTGTCACTTCCTGTACAGTATATAGGCCCCCGAGACCCCTCACCAGACTGTTGTGGGGTCCCAAGGGACTCTGGGGTGGGGGGGAGGGTAGATTTAGAGCGGGAGTCTTGAGTGTTGGTCACAGGATACAGACTGTGGAAAAGTACAGCTAAGGACACACACACACACACACACACACACACACACACGTGTAAAGACTGGCTGCACATGTAACATACTGTATGTGAATATTTTTGTTTCAGTTGATATTTTTTATACAGCTGCTGTAGGCAGGATTTGAGAGTTACAATGAGAGCTACCTAAAAAAAATTATGAAAGAGAGTAAGATTTTGAAAATCTTCTGATTGGTCAAACTTATTTCTAAAATCGACTTATAGGAGGCAAGGGCAGTTATTTGCTTACCGGTTTCTGCTTCCAAATAAAGTAGAAACGTTTAGAACAGTAACACAGATTACACACACACACACACACACACACTGCTGGTAACAGGCATATTTCCTGCTTCACATTATGACCAATAACTGAACTTTCAACTTTGCAACTTAGACCAAGGTACTGTACAATAAAAAAACAAAAAGGCAGAGAAAGCAAAACATATCACTTATTGTCTCTCTCCAACACAACGCCCCCTAAACGCTTGCTCACCTGTTATCCCCTGAAACGGGCAGCAGTTCCAGTGGAGAAGATGCAACAACACTTTCTTCACATCTCTGCCCACAAGGATCATACACGCCGGAGAGCTTTCCCATCACGTTCCGGCTGCCATTTGGTCCACAAATCCTGTCCGTTTTCTTCCGTGGGGTAAGAACGTAAAGTAAAGGAAACACAAGGCCTGAGCACCTATAAAGGCGGTTTCCAGTAGGCGCCCCTTCACACAAGTGCACTTTTATCAGTCTTGTTTTGTTTCCTGTATTAATAGAATCTACAACGACGCGGAAACAGAAATCGGGTGAACTACGGTCACAATCAAAATGTTCCTAATTTGGATATAAAATCAATAAACATTATTAAGTTATAAAAAAAAACAATGTTCCTGAACGTAAAATAGATACAGAGACCTCCTGTAAACGATATATTTAGCAGACGGATATAAGGGGAAAAGTTGTATACAGGGCTAAATATGATCAATTACATCATTTGAGAATGTGAGGGTGCAATAAACAGAGAACCAAGGAACCACTACAAAGAACAAAGCCCTTCGACTTTTACAAGTTCGCCAGTGAGTTCATTCTACTTGCTAAATTAGCGGCGCCATGTTAATGTAATCCCAATGAAATAGGACGCATTACGCAAACTGGGTTTCGTATAAACCTACAACATACATGCTTCAAAATTCCACACCCCGTTGTTGAAGGATAAATCTATAACAACACGTACAACTAATAAAAACAGAATCACGTGTATAATGATAGCAACTACAAAAGTGAAATGTCCTCGTGAATTAATCTTTGGCCTATTTACCTAGTGATTAGGATTATTTATTCGGCAATGCAGTGGATTCATCTAAAGAATGATCTTGTGTCGCCCTCTAGAGACTGCGTTATGCAAATGCAGCAGTCTCCGACTAAAGGGTGCTCCTGCTTAATCTGACCAGTAGGTGGCGAGACAACATTGTAATTACAATAATTACAAGGTCAGTCTGAGCAGCACCTCTTTCCAATCCAATAATTCAATATAATACAAACCGAGTCATGTTAATTATTATTATTAATTATTATTATTTATATTATATTCTTTTTATTATTATTATTTTATATTATATTATATTATACTATTATTTGGGCCCACAATCAAAGTTCAGATATGTACAATTAGGAAGTGAGTGGATGATCGAATGAGTGACAGATTAATAGCGTATATGTTTTTTTTGTCAATTTGACATTCTATCTGTGCCTTTTCATGTCTTTCTGTGTGTGTGTGTGTGTGTGTGTAAGAGAGAGAGAGAGAGAGAGAGAGAGAGAGAGAGAGAGAGAGAGAGAGAGAGAGAGAGAGAGAGAGAGAGAATGTTCCGACTAAAGACCATGTTTGGAATATTATAGCGAGAAAGTTATATGAGCTCCTTGCTTATAGTAAGCGTATCACATTGAGAAGCGCAAACACACACACACACACACACACACACACACACACACAAACGCCAGACTAGTGTGTGTGTGTGCTTGCTGCTGTGTCGTTTTCTAATTCCACCGAGCAGCTGACAAAGCATCGTTCAGTAAGGGCTAGCGGGATCTCGATTTGATGTAGCCTATATGTGCATTGTGTCATAGAGTTTTGGTGAGACTGTGGGGAGTCTTCGGTGAGTCTCATTGGCTTGAACTAATTGACTCACTAGACACACCTGAGAGGAAGTAATACAAGACAATGGCTTGTGAGTCTGGGGAGGGTTGGGTGTCGGTTCGGTTCGCTGCGCGAGGGTGGTGCTCCCGCTGTCCGCCACTTTTAGTGTTTCCTGCGGTAAAGACATTTACAGTATCTGGCTGTGGAGGCTAGTTGTATTCTTTAGAGGGACCAGGGTGTTAGAGAGTGTGTGAGCCTCCACCACTCTCCAGGTTACTTGGCATAGACCTTTTTTCACAATGACCCGGAAGTGCTCCCGAAGAGGGGTACACTTTCTTCCTGTCCTGTCTAAATGAATTGTGGAAGGCCCGGTCCACTTAGGTGTTTTGAGTCAATGTGGCTGACTAGACTTCTCTGGTGTGGGCGGGTGCACAAACTGCTTGCTCAGTCTCTTTTAGTACATGACATTTTTGCATTATAACTTCAGCTAACTTCAGACTCCACAGTCGTTCTAATCAGCCAAATAAACTCAGAGGTAAAAGTAGTGTAAATTAAGATTTTCTCTGTTTACAGGCTAGACGGGAAGTCTACCCCTCTTCGGAAGCACTTCCGGGTCACTGTGGAAAAAAAGTTCTATTGCTCTGCCTGTTGCCACACGTATTAGATTTCGGCAGGTCAGACAGACTGCAATTACATAAGAGTGTTAGGGGTCCTTGTCCAACCTGCTATAATTCAGCATGCCACTAGGTGTGTAGTTTGCTGTGAGACGAGTGGTTTGCAGACCTACTTTCTGATGTGTGGTATCGCATGAAGCTTTTGCACAACAGGTTGTAGTGTGGCCTGTGGCTTCCTGTGTATGTGTGTGGTGGGTTTTGCTTTGATTGCTGTGAAACTCATTGTAGAGTAGGCCTACCTACAGGGTGGGAAAGTGTTTGATCCTCTGTGCTGTTTTTAGACTATATCAATTGTGTTTAATAAAGCATGGCCCTTTGTTGAAAATGGCCTTGTTGTTCTCTAGCCTCCCCCCCGCATTATTAGTAACGCATTACTGTAATCACACATATTTGTCTTTAATGCAGTAATGTAACAAATTACCTAAATTCAGTAATCATATTACAGTTACTAATCAAACAATTATGTAGTTACTTGCAATAGAGGCTTGTTCTCGCCACAAGTGCTCTTTGGTTTTTACCAACTTTGCTGTCGGCTTTGTGGTATTATTTTATCAAAGAGCATAAAAGAAAGATCTGTATATCCTCCTTATTAGGATAGGGATTAGTGCTGATAAGTGGGCATATCTAAGGTTTAACGTTATATTGTTAACTGGCAATTATGTGACAATGCATCTCAGGTGATTTTTCAGAGTAACGCAAAAGTAATGTAACGAGTAGTGTAACAAATTACTTTCTACAGGGAGTAAATATGTAAAGTAATGCAGTACTTTTTTTTTAAAGTAACGAGTAATGTGTAATATATTACTTTTTTTTTGAGTAACGACCCAAAAACTGGTGGCCGAGGACCTATACTCTCTCCAAAGCCCACACAGACTGAAGGAAAGTGAAGGATCGAAGAGACTCAATGAGAGTCCGATTGTGGGAACGGCCCACGAGCATGTGTGACATTCTACACCTTGACAGGAGAGACCGCAGATACACACGCACACCACGCACACAATCACATGCTCAGCCTGACCCTCTCTGTCGCTCATTTTAAACAATTTGTCTGTTTACCGAACAGACAAATCCTCAGGCCGATACGAATGGACAAACAGGGGCTGTTTGTGAGTGTGAGTGTGAGTGAGAGAGAGAGAGAGAGAGAGAGAGAGAGAGAGCATGAAAGCTGAGAAGAGGAGGGGACGCGGTTGGAAGGGAGATGGAGAAAGGAGCGAGAGAGGTATCAAGTTCATGCAAGAGACAGAGAGAGAGAGAGAGAGAGGCGAGGAGGTCCCGTCTTGAAGCAGTGGAAACTGGATTTAGCCAGACCACCACAAAAACAACCTCGACCGGTGGTGGCTCAGGAGGGGCCAGAGAGCAGTGTGTGTGTGTGTGTGTGTGTGTTCTTACAACTCACAAAGGAACCTGTGGCTTAACACACTCTTGTCACAAATAACCTCTGTAGTTGTAAGAAACTAGCTATACTGGCACAGCTGACAGGGTTGTTGTGGATTTATGACAAAGGTGAAATCCTGCATGTTTTCACTTACTCCCAGATGTTATCTAAATAATAGGGAACATGGATAATTATATTAAGGCCTTATTAACCCAGGAAGGTTGAATTACAATGCAGTATTAGAACAAAGGCCTGATGCCACGTTCACAAACAGATGCACCCAAATATCCTTTATTCTGTATATTCAAAATTAAAGTGCTATCTCGTAATTTCATAACGCAATTTCAGAAACAAGAAACAAGATTTCAGAAACAAGCGCACACATTTTCCATTGCGTACGTTGTTTTGTGTCCCACTTTAACTTTGACCTGCCCCCTCTGGTCAATAAATACACTCCAGACATGCTAATAAACAAGCATGCTAATAAACAAGCATACATGGCAGTGACAGCAGTGATGACAGCTTCCACAACACCAGTCCAGCAGTAACGACAAAAACAACGTCAGCTTAACAAATAAAGCAGCCCATCCGCTAGCCTACATCACTGAGGCCAAATTAACACAGAGACGCCAAGACAGGGTCAGTGGAGCAACCGTGTGAAACGCAGATTCATAAACGAGCATGCAGCACCATCAAATATAGACCAAGTCCACGTAAAAAAACGGTGTTGGTTCACAAATTAAAAATAATAATTTAGGTCCAGAATGGGTTTTCTATAACTTAGACACGCGACCATAAAGCACAGGCTTTGTTCTTCCCCCCATAATGGAGGAAAGGTGTTGGGGTGGAGGGGTCATCTGGACTACATTTCCATGTTTGCATGTTTGTATAAATAAACACGGATGGCATCTTTTTATGTTTGCGTTTGTCGGGGTCGGGTGGAAAGAACGGGCCTTCCTCGAACACTCTGTCCCAAGAGCACGTATGTAAGACGGAGCATGGTAAACACGTGGCTCGAATGACACACCCCGCTCCCCTCCCCGTCTATCTATTTCTCTAGCTGTAAATACACACATTGCTCTTTAGCAGGTAGTCACAAACATATTCACCTATAGCAAACACTTTCCTCTTTGAACATGCTCTTTTTCTCTTTCTGGTCCCCACGCACTCTTCCTCGCACTCTTATTCTCGCTTAGGCTACTTAATATTTCTGGTTAGCTCACTATAGGCTGTCTTCCACCTTGATCTGTTGTGCAACACGTCGGCCAAGTTCCCCCTGTTGTGTTTCTGTAAATAAGGTGTTTAAACATGCGGGGATGTGACTGCCACACTAGGGACCCACATGCCTGTGTTTACACGACCGCCGCCTGTCTGTCTGGTGTTGTGCCGTAATATGCACCCCTGCCGTAAAATGCCCCCCCGCACAACACCGGCCCTGGAAGACCCGAAGACTTCTAGGAAATGCAATAGGCGACTTGTTCACTGACCTCATCGCTCTAGTCTTTATATGGCAGTGTGCAAACGATCCAAAATCCTACGGTTTCAATTAATTTAACCTTTAAATCCAATGTTTATTTAATTTAGTGAGCCTATCAGGGTTAGTCATAATAATATATGCGCAACAACAATGTCATGATATAATTCAACGTTTTGGCTTCAAATCAGTGTTCAAGCAAACAAGTCATTTATTGGTTTTAACTGCAGTTCCCCAGACATCCTGCATCAGGACCACATGGTGCAATTCTGTAGGGTACACCTTACAGAGAGCGGTGTGTATTCCTAATATTTAATAACAATGTTCCCAAGCCTAGACATGGATGGGAACATCTTTTTTTATGACACGGACACACCTCCGCATCTCAAATCTCCCCTCCCCCTCCCCCATTCTGACTCCCACCGGCCCTAGACAGCATGTGTGATAACTATTTATAAGACTATGGTGCAAACCCCAGCTGGTTTGGATATGTAGCCAAATCCAACAAGGCCCTGTGCTCATAAGGAGCAGGGGCTAAAGCACATAAACATTGGCATGCATTCAAATGTAATCAAGATGTAGATGGGAGTATATTGTGTTTGTGAAACACAATATACTGTAGGAAAAGACATCGCTTTGCAAGAAGCTAGCACCTATGTTTTGCTGATGTACTGAAGTAGTTATCTTTTCTCACTCCATTTAAACCACCCTACCCTACCGATAGCCTGGCCCTTGATCGGAACACAGGCACAGTGGAAGAGGACCTTGATTCAACAAGTTATTCGTTGGGTTTATTGATCTCCAAAATCAAATCACAGCTGCCATGTGTGTTCAGTTGTATACCCATTCAAACTGCCTATCCTAATTGGCTTAATTTCTGGTCAATGTTCCAACAACAGCAGGGAGGAATTAAACCAGTCATAGCTGTGAGAAGGTAATACACACCCAGTCAGTCTCATTAAGTCTTCCTTTACTCACCGTGTTCTAGTTTTCTGTAGCTACTCTGCAAATTCGCTGAGGTCAGCAGACGGCACTAAAAAGCACCAATCGTAAAGATGTCAGTTGTCCCGCCATAAATGACAGAATCAAGCGGCACCCAGATAGCATACTGAGTAGATGCCGAATCAGACACTTTAACTCATAACACCTGTATGTCCTTCACATGCCCTTGTAAAACCTTGGCTGTGTCCCAATCCAGTTCAGTTAGTCACTACCCCCTACATAGTAAACAGGTGTGTAATATGCTGAGATGTCCTGACTGGTTAGTTGATGCTTCAGGCGTGTGTGTGTGTGTGTGTCTGTGTGTGTGTGTGTTCTGACCAGCGCCACATCCATTACTTTGTGTGTTTGCTTGTTATTGTTCCAATTTTCCAGCCACTGAGCAGCAAACAACCTGAAACAGCAGGTTAGTCATTAACAGCGCTCATCTGGAGAATCTCCACGCCTCTCACTGCCCACCCTGTCACCTGCCAAGCTGCAAGGCCCGTGTGTGTGTGTGTGCGTGCCATTTCATTCTATCTGTCTATATGCATCTTGGAGTATGTACGTATGTACAGTACCAGTCAAAAGATTGGAATGGGAAAGTGTGTCCAAACAGACTGATCTACTCCTGGACCTGCTGTATAGCCCTGTCTGTCCATTTGTCATTTATCTGTTTAGCGCTTAACTGACACCCTTTGCTCAGGCATTTAAATTTATGAGGCATCATCACTTTTAAAGCAACTTTTTTATTGTAGATATTAAGTTTTACTTCCTTTTAGTATTCTAGATGGCCTCCCCAAGCCACAGTGAAAGCAACAGCTTAACATGACAATGGACTGTAGTTACAGCTTGTTCTCCTAAATAATCGCCTCTGTTGTGTTGACTGTGTCCTGCATTAGATGAACCAAACAGACCCTCTGGAGCCATCTGTATCCCTCACTTCCAGGATTCGGACATGCATCCTCTGGGCTCATCTCTTGCCTTAAATGCCCCAGTTATCTGGTTAAACACACACACACACACACACACACACATTTATAGACTCCATCTAAATGCCAAACATGTATTGATGTGTGACAGTTGTAAATAGAGAGCCTCTTTTAAGATGCTAAGTGGCAGAATGCCAAACAATGAATTAGCCAGTGGAATATTTGCTGTCTTAAATAGAAGGCAGTTGGCGATGATGCTTCATAACAGAATCGGGTCCTCAGTGTTCCAAAATAAAACCCACAGATACAGTACAGTAGGCTAAATAGAAATTTAATGTTATCACAGCTATCATGGCAAGTAAACAAATGACCAAATAGGCCTATTTCTACTCTGATAATTTCCAAGACACATTCCATCTTTATCTAAACGTGAAAGTATTTAATCAGAGTCTAAAAGACAACCTCTAGATATGCATGGTAAAAAAAAAATCTAATCAGACACACAGTACCAGATTAAGGCCATGTGGAATGCGTTAGAGGTCCGCCCTAGCGTTTTCCAATCGGCTTTGATCACATGAAACATTCAATCAGCATGATCAGAGTCAAATTAATGGCCATTGTGTTTCGCCACAGTCACCCTCCTCTGTTAATCAACAATCTTTCCTGAGGGTAATGTTTTCGTATATAGATTAAACATGCAATGAACTGTTTCATTTTTATGTTATATTCTCGGACATATTTCATATCATACATTTTCATGTGTTCTATGTTTTATTTGTCTGTTTTTATTACTGGGAAACATACCGGAGGTTCTTCTAGGAAAGGCTGTATTCTAGTGTTCTAACATAATGTTATTTATTGCTGGGAAATATTACTACTGAAGTTTTCCCGTTTCCTCTGTTTGTTCTATTCTTTTCTACTGTACACTATTCTACCCTACCCTACCATACCCTTTTAACGTGACCGAAACATACTTTACGCACCACACTGTAGTGTGTCCCGTTGGCAGCACACAGACCTGAAATACAGGACCCTGCGTGAACGGGACTCTAGTTTAAGCACAGACTGTGACATGGTGGTCTAAATGACCCCGTAGTTCTCTATGCTTGGCATAGAGACTACAATGGCTAGCTAGCTAGTTACGTTACGTAGCTTCTGTCGTTTGTCCGTCCATGGCTATTGTGAGTCAACAGTGATTGAGAAAGAGCAGAGGTTTCCTACTGTACATCCATCGGGGTAGGTGCCAATGAAAACAGCTATTTTCAACACGTTTTACAGCAATACACTAAATCCTATTGAGCTTCAGTGATGCTTCTGGGCACAGCTGCCAACGCTGTGTCTAGAACATTATTGCACAGAAATGAACAACAGTGACTTTCTTTTGACCTTCATGAAGCTGTGCCCTAGTTCTGCAATATTAATTGTTTTCTGTATGAAAAAAAGATGGGTTTGGGCCTTAAGGCTTTAAAGCAAGCAGGCACCTGCCCCTTAAACTCCAAAACATACTGACTAGAGCACAGTTTAAATATACACAGGTATATTTTGTAATGCTAACTACCACCACAATCTATTTGGCCAAGTGTAAAATCAAACAGCACACTGAAATGGGACTAATTTCAGCAACACTTTTTTCAGTCAACATTAATTTAGTTTATTTAAGGTTGGGCTATTATTATTATTTAAGTCACAATTAATTAGGTAGATGGATACATTTAAAAATGAAATTGATAACTTTTAGGGAGGGGAGTAAAGAGGAAGGCCAGGTGCGGAAGGAACATCACTGCTAGTTTCAGCGACAATTGTTATCCAGACAAAATGGAGGAGTGCCTCTTTACATAAATGGGATCAAATGTGACATTATCTGCAATGGAGAGTGTAGGCTACTGCATAGTAAAAATAGAGGATACCGTTTTGTTTTATCTGATGCATGCGTGCAAGCGCACACACACACACACACAACTGAGTCAGTCAGTTGGCTACAGACACAATATTATCATCCAGAGAACGCAAGTAGCATTTTAAATGTTGTAGCCATATAAAGCACACCACAAAACAAGATTCACGCGATTCACGTTTGTGGTGGTGAATGAAAAGTTTTTTCAAAATGATGCAACATCTCGTCATCTGCATTTTTTGCCATACATATGGTCCAACCACTTCTGCCATCGGGACTCGGGCACTGTAGTAAAATGAACTGTGATAGTAGAACTGTGACTAGTTCTACTATTGCAGACAAACTACAGCGACCTATAGTGTGTGATATAGTGTTGTGTGTGTGTGTAGGAGGGAGAGCGAGAGGAAGGAGGTGTTTTGAGTGGATATATTTGTTAGAACGTGAGGTGAGAAAAATCTAACCGGAAGAGGAAGAAAAGGGCTAAATCAAATAAAAGAATCGTAAAGGAGGAAATAAAGATTACGCGACTGAGAGAGCAGGTAAGAATTCGCTTTGTCCCGGCGGGCACTCGTGTTTGGACGGGAGCACATGTGAATGGAAGAGGAAGGCCTACACGGTGCGACAGAGTGGGGTTTTGAGAAACAGCTGATCTGTGTGAAAAAAGAAGGGGGTGGTGGTGGTTGGGAGGGTCGTGGTGGGAGAAGAAAACAACCCTCGCAAGGACAATTGAGGGGGAGGGGGAGGGGGGGGTAGGAAAGGGGCGGTGCAATGAACTCGCATGAAGAGAAACGTATATATTTACTCAAATACAACCTCTCTACTACTCCAACACATCCACCAGCAGCCGAGCACTAAAGTTAAACGAGTCTCGCGGGCCGTGCTGCTTCCTATCTCTTTTTACCTGCGCCCCGAGGATGCGACTCCACTCTCACCTGGAACACGAAAACGGCGAAAGTGTTCGCAGACGTCCGAGGTAAAGTGGGTACAGCTGGTCTGTATAGTCGCCTTTGCAGAATGCCACTGGAATAAACGACTTTTTCTCGCTAATTGGACTTAACCGGCGTTTTTTTTTTTTACTGAAGTTGACCACCTGTGACACGGGGCACCCCGTAAGTTATATTTTTCTATTTACTTTTAGGCGAGACGAAATGTAATTGTGTTTATATCTGAACACAGTATTGATCAAGGGACGATTTAGTGTAAGAGAAGTGTACACTGTTACTGTGGGAAAGCAAAACGGTTGTGCTTCTTTTTTACAGTTTCTCTCCTAATCCTTTTATTGTGTGGTTTTGCCATTGTTTGCGCCGTTGCAGGCCAGTGATAACGATAACTTGTACTTTCACCAGATATATATATATATATATATATATCACGTTTTTGTGAACGGGTATTGGCGAGGACGTTCACGTGCACTGAGACCAGCGACATGACGGACGGTCCGAGGCAACGGGCGAGCGCATCCGGCGGGGATGCTTCCTCGGATTCGGGCAAAGACACCGGAGGCGGGGTGGCTCTGAAGAAGGAGATCGGCCTGATGAGCGGCTGCGGTATCATTGTTGGTAAGTGTTAAATAAGTCGTCAAATTGGTATATTTTTGCAGACCTATAGGCCTACCCCCAATACCTGACATATGGCCAACACACACACACACAGGCTACACACATACGAGTCTCCTTGTGTGTGACAGAGAGAATAGATGTTCTGTGTAGTGAGGTATAGTCAATGGCACCAGTTTATCTGCGCCGTTTAGTGAGGCACCTGTTTGCACTGAGTAGACCATTCATGCGGTTAAGAAAAAGAACTGTGGGGCTCCTGGGTTCAGATTTCACTGTTCCAGGCACACACGGACATGGCGCGGCATAAGCTTCTCTGAGTTGTGGGGACTGATAATCTGGGGACTGTGTGGAGAGCTGTGCTGACATTGGTTCTCTCGCCGTGTGAAGCCTAAATCAATAGTCATCAATCAATGGTCGACACACGCGTGCGTCTGCGCGACACTGTGACACCTGGCACACGCTGTCACGGGGGTGTTGTCAACTAATGCCATGGAAACTGGCTCGTCCTTTTTGTAAAACGTAGTCTCTTGTAATAACTCGTCTTCCAACGGAGCCGGTGCATCTCTCCCGCGCTGTTCTTGTTGATATGTGAACCCACCATCGTGTCCTGTAGGCCTATCTAGGTCAGCAATGACGTTGTCGCACTATTGTCTTGAAGGGATTAAAAAAAAAAAACGTTCACGATAATATTTCAAACTGATTATCGCGCGGGGGGACGGGGCGAGACGTCACGTGACCGTCATTGGTCAGCTAATTCCTGCTTCCTGCTGTGGTTTTATTCCCCGTGATAGACTACAGGCTTAATCGGCCATCGCCCATTTGCTAGTAAATGTAAATGTACAGCGAATGGACCCCTAGATGCTTTTAACTTGTACTAAATCACATGATACAGGCAAGGCCTCGCAATGAAAGGGGAACGTTCACAGGCTAATATACACACACATTACTTATTATCCAGATACTTGACTACAAAACAGCCTTGATATAGAAATGGATGTCCGCACCTTTGTAGTTGTACAACTATTTCTAGTATTACCAATTAAAGGTACACTCCTCAATTGTGTTTATAGTGCCTCCAGAACCCCACGTTTCAGCCCCAGCTCACTGTTTATGTTTTAAACACGACATGTGTATATGGCTGTAGTGGGAGGGGTAGAGAGCAATAGGAGCCTATGAGCGCGGCGGGGGGTGGGGAGAGAGGAGTGCGAGTCACTCAGAACTCAGATGTGAGAAGAGCACGGCTCTCTTTCTCTTCCTTTTTTTATTTTTTTTATTTTTTACCCTTTTATTTTTAAAAAACCTAGACGTCAAGACCACAGGCATTGGAACGTCATGAATGCTACATTAACTAGCAGGGTGGACCTGTAGTTAGCTGCATGAATGGACGCGAACAAGGCTGGGTTACCAGAGGTCAGTCAAGGGCGATCTGCCAAGAGGGATATCATCGACACCTGAGCCACGTTGATCGATACCCACACACAAAATGACAGTTGCAATACGTGTCTGGTGGCACAGGTTTGGCCCAGTGAATGTGTGGTCTCCCCGTTGACCTTGATTGGTTGGGGAAGGGGGGGATGACTCGCGTGTTTCCACGGCAACAGGATAGGGAAAAGCATGATCCCAACGGGTTATCTCGAGAGTGAGAGGAACAGTAGAAGTAGTCTTTCGTAATGTCTTTTGTGATAACAAATATGCATAGGTGGGGGAAAAAGACTAATCGGTTCATGCTGATTACAGTGATTTAGATGTCATAAACCGCTGATTCAAATAGAATCTCTCGTTTATGACCATCCAGAGTCCAGGTTCTTGGGCAAGGTCACTCATTTATTGAATGTTTTTTCTTTCTTAATGCTTCTTACAGTGTACAGTGTCCCGGTGACCCAGTCAGGAATATTTAATCTAGATTGTGAATAAAACGTCGTTATCGTCCTTACAGTTGAAAATTCGGTTAATAAAATGCATTGCTCTTATTGCTACCCATAGCGAGCGCACACACACACACACACACACACACACACACACACACACACACACACACATTCATGTACCTGAAAGTGCATTTTAGAAGTGAACTTTTGGCCCCTTGGAAGACAGCCCTGGCCCGATATTATAGGCAGACGGGCTTATCCACGTCTGGGCCGTGCTGCGGCCCCGTTGCAGTGTTTCCACGGCGCTCCCAACGGGCACCGAGCTCAAAATCACTTCATTAATGCAGTACTCAAGGGAACTGAGCCCACTCTTATTGCATTTCAGTGGCTTGGTGCGATTGGACATTTAGACCAGATAAGCTCAATTATTTGAATCAAATGGAATACATGGAGGGAATGCCTGCCAATCCCCTGGATTCCTTTTTATAGTGTTGCATACCCATTACTGTACATGTGTATTTCTACACAGTATAGAATATTCAGTTTGTAATTGAAAACAAAATAATACCTTTTTTTTTTTTTTTGTCGCGTTTGACGTTTTTGACGCACCTGTAATTGCCATTTGATGCAATCTATTGCAACCTATTGATGAATCCTATTGTATTCTTTTAGAGAATGGGTCTATAGGATCAGCTCATGATCAGGCATGACTCCACTCGGGCACAAAGAATATGCACACACACACACACACACACACACACAAGCCCATAGCAACACGGCGCGCTCTGGCAGACCTTAAGCCGTGAGGGTGCTGTGGGGATTTGGTCTTGGTGAGTGTTTGAACAGGGATTTAGCACTAAGAGGAGATGGAACAGCTAAACATTCAGGGCTTCGTACACGGCGATTAGGGTTATATCACAATGCAACACAGGCCATTGGTCAGGACAGCACGACAGGAAAATGACATGCGCACACACAAAATCTGTTAGTGTTTTTACTGGCATTTGATTTATCCAAAGTGGAATAAATGTTTAAATATTATTTTAAGCAGCTATCCATTACAAATACTACAACCGAAATCTATTCTTGCACACAGTTATTTGTGCCTCAGCTGGTTGCATGCCAAAACGTCGGTGAGAGAGGAACAGAAATCTACAAGGACCTTTTGTAAATCAACAATACAGCCACAATAGGGGATGTGAAAATATCCTGCTTTATTTTGTCCCAAGAGAAAGATTTCCTCCGGATAAATGACAAAGACAGTCTAGAGTTGGCTCTCCTAGCCCGACAGTTTGGAGGAGAAGTGAAATTATTTGCTTGGGTTCGAGGTGCTTCTTTAACGAGACTGGTTCTTTATAACTGAAGGCTGCCATGCCAAATTCTGACCTCGCATGGCATTATAACCTAGAGATGTGTTGTGAAATAGAAAAGGCAGGAAACCTTTAGATTCCACATTAGTCAACACATCTCATGCACAGATAGACATACAGTATACAGTATGCACAGACTCGTAGAAGACCACTTCCCTTCCTTAAACAAAAAGGAAAAGAGATGTTTCCGACTACTGGGTAAACATATTGGTCAATTTTAGGATGCCTGTTTCGGGTTTTGACCGTTTACATGATTTTGTACCTTCTTTTTGTTTTTTTTCTATAGAAAAAAAATGAATTTACCATTTCACATGACTGAATGTGAACGTTTCCTTTCCATTTCCATGCATTACGTTGCATAAATATGTCAGAATGTAGTCAGAAAAAGGGCTGGTTTGTTTATCATCGCTTTTACCCACGAAATGACTTGGTCATGGACATCAAGGTGAACTCGACTTCACACTTGCATAACAACATTGTACAGTTTGCTGTCAGGTATTTTCGAAGCCTGTCCTATTCACTTCTGAGTAAATATGTGGTTCAGGGCTTGTTTTGTCCGAATAGGAATAAACGGGAAACTGTTGGTGATGCCATACAGTATGAACATACAGTATTAGTGGACAGTGGACACAATTCAATATTAGACACTTGTTTAATGACTGTCTTCTCACTTCCTAGAAGTCCATGTCAGATATGATCACACCTTTGACTTTTGTACGGTCACCCAGTGGGGTATCTTTTACCCGGGTTATGATTCTCAACATGCAACTTTGACCCCTACGCCCTATTTTTGGCTGACGCTCATGCACGGTGAAGCCGCTTCTGACCTTCGACCCCGGCTTTGATCAGATCCTAGATGCATGTGACCGGTTTCGTGCCTCGCTGTCTCTCTGTTTGTGTTTTGGCTCCTGTGTAAACGGGCCTCACACTCTGCTGCTTATGGAATCTGTCAGGTTGTTCTTTCGTAGCCCCCCACACACCCACACACACACCCCTTCCTCCTGACCCCCTCCCCTCTGCCCTCTTTCACCCCAGTCTCTCTTGCTCCATCGCCTGATATGCTGTGCTAAGTCAGCAGACTACAAGCTCCCATTCGGTTTGAGTGCATTGTGTCTCTCTCTCTCTCTCTCTCTCTCGCTGAGGGCCTCTCATTCCTCTCTACTCTTCCCCCTGCAGCTCTGAAAAGCTCCCACTGTTTTCTACCCCTTCTCCTGCCCACACTTGTGTGTATATATATATATATATATATATATATATATATATATATAAATAAAATTTTAATTTATTTAGTAAAAACATAAAAAACATTCAAAGA